>JALJCO010010947.1:80000-177530 GCA_023101725.1 Atherinomorus stipes
CCACATCAGCTCCTACTTACCTGGTCCTCGTTGGCCGACACCACACTACCCCCGTTTAGTTTGTTCACATTACAACTGAGATGTCTTCAGCTCTGGGTTCAGTGTGTGTGAGGTCATAGTGAAGTTTTGTGAAGTCATTTGCTGCAACACAAAAGATTTCTGACACACTGAACTGCTTGTTACAAGCAAAAAAAAATCTTGGCCACTCTTAAAATAAGTAAAAAAAAATATAAAATTTTCTTTTCCTTTTTTTTTTTTTGCTTGTAATGAGCAAAAAATTTCTGCCGATGGAACAAGTGAAATATTCTTATAATATTTCTTTAAATAAGATGCATTTGTCCTAAAAGAAGTTCCTATATCTCACTGAAATGTTTCTCTTTAGGTGGTTTTGTCTTTTTTTGAGTGTGATGAGATATTTTGATCAGAAATTAGAAAAATATACTTGGTTAGATTTGAGTTTTTACAGTGTATTGTTGAAATTAAAGAAGCCCTATCGTGAAAAATGGACTTTTAAGAGCTTTTCAGCATGTCAATGTGTTATTTCCTCATAAAAAACATCATTTATGCATATTTGAGTATTATATATGAATATTCAGGCCAAGCTGTAGCTTCCTTAACATAACTGACTGACACCGGTATACGCAACGAGGTGGCACCAATCATGAAGCGACAAACACGCATGCGCAGCATCGTAGCAAGACGCCCTCTGTGTTCAAGAGAAACTCTTAGAGAATCCTAACCTATACACACTCTCTGAGGAAGAAACTAGCAGCTGCAGGAAGATTTCCTCAGAGACAAACAGCCGTCAGCTAACAGACGTTTGATCCAGAGTTCAGGAGATTTTTATTTTTTGTTGTTAAGCTCTAGAGGACGGCAAGTTGGGAAAAATGTGGTTGCGTTCAGCGTGGGAGTTTATTCGTTGTACTGGACGAATCGACTTGCCAGAAGTGGTTGGATTATAACTTCAGGAGCAGAAAAAAAACCTGTGTGTGAACTTCACTCCTGACAACTTCATGAATCTCGGGCAGTAAAGTGTTTTTTTTCTAGGGGATTACTTCTGAAACCTGATGCAGTTCCTACTATAAAAACGCACACGGACAGACAACAACACTGGTGAGTCAACACATCTCTCAGCTCAATGCTAACTGTTAGCCTATGATTTGTTCGCTAATTTACTTACTTGTCAGGGTCTCTGTGGTACTTCTGTGGTACTTCGTGTACTTCAAACTCCATATCAGACTCTGGGTGGAGCGCATACAGCTCCATAACAGGCTGGTCTGTTTGATCCCGTCAATCGGAGTACGATTATCCATCAATGTTTACAAATAACATCCATGTGAGCTGCGTTAAGAACAATTCTGTGACCCTTCAGAATCAGTGTCAGGCGACGTCATGAAATGGGCGTAAAACATGTTGCAATTGGTTGAGAGCTCCGCGGTTCAGGACAGTCAGCCATCTTACTTCCGTGTTGGAAATTAGACGCATAAAAAAACTAATATTTACGCCAAATTAGTTTCTATAGTAGCGATGTAACATGTTTAGCTTATAAATGCCTGTATTTGACTTTTGGAACGTTTGAAAAGCTGATACAGCTCCTTTATGGAAGTTTGCTGCAGATAATGTCTTATAAAGAGCCCATTCATTCTGCCCTCCTCACTGTCATTATATGGATCTACGACTTATCTAGTGTCCAAAGGCGTCAGAGTGATGCAGAAATGTTACTGGTGAGTAAATGTACGTATAAATTCCTGAAATAAGGTTGAAAGAAACAAAAGTTATCCTTTAATAACCTTGGCCACCCTGCTATTTTCTCTAAACAATCTCTGCGGGCACCCTGGGTAGCACGACTGTTAGCACTGGTGGTTCAGTGGGCGGGACCAGGATGCACGATTGTTATGTGGTCTCCAGGCTGCAGACATGTGCCTCTCCACACACTCATGTTTGAGTAAAAACAGAGTTGCTGTTCTTCTGTTGAACGGCTGCACGTCAGGCTGGAAGAGGTTCGTGTTGAGTCTCTGCAGACTGATACAGGACGTACGGCGGTGATGGATTAACCAGCCTGACACAGATGTAGATGCAGCATGAGTATGAATAGAGTTTAAGAAGAAAACAGCATCATATTCCAGCATCAAGTTTACCTGAATTACAAACTTCACCCATGACCCGAATTCAGTTAATAGTTAGTACTAAAGATATATTACACTAGTTCTGCACGTTAGATCTGTCTTCATCTGATGGAGCGATACAGAAACAGTAATGATGATGATGATGAAGGACTGATTGCAAACCTGAGTTAATGAGCCGGATCTTTCAAAGGTTTGCATGTATAAAAACGTGAGCTATCTCACTGCACACGCAAAAAAATGTACAAACTGATTTACTAACGGCTAAAAGGGTTTGGTCTGTAAAACGTGCTAAATAGCGCCGCTTATCCATTTAGTACTTTTTCTGCAATGAATATGTAATATGGGGTGTTTAACGCAAAAGTGTGTGATGGGAGGAGAAAATGTAAATATATTAATTTAGCACTCACAAGGTGATTTATCAACCGTGAGTTGCATCACCTTGCTGTTTTTTTACATCTATTTTAGTACGTCTGAAAAGCAGGTGCAAACTTGCAGCTTTGTGCACAAAAGGCTGCAACTTCTGAGAGGGACAATCCTGGACACGCACATCTGATTCAAAATCATTTTCATGAGCAGTGAGGGCAGCGTGTTTAGTTCTCTTTGTTTCCACAGTAAACCACTATTCAACACGGGTGTAAAATATTCTGGATAAATGAAAGTTGCAACTGCTGCAGCTTAATGAGAACTAAATCTGCATTAACTGTGTATTTTTATTTCCCCTTTTTGCCAACGTCACGTTTTAACGTGGATTTTAGCAGCTGGACAGGATCACAGTCATCTGGCAGCGCGAGCTCTGAGGCCGTTGGTATTGTGCCAAACTGCTCACCTCCTGCATGAGACCATGTCGGAGCTGCAGACACTTTCATGTGTTCAGCAGCTCCTGATCCACGTCCTCATAAACTGGACACTTCTGAGGCTCTGCACGGATACATGTTGTATTATTTTCATATTTATCATACTTATTTTAAATCATTTTTGTTTTCGTCCTCCTAATATCTCCGTCCTCATCTGGCGTCATTTTTTCCTTAGCGCTGTCGTCTCTCACAATTCTCCACGCTGCAGACCTCCAAACATGAAAAACCTCATTTATATCAGGGTGTTTCTGCTGTCATTTGCACCTTCATTCTTTGTAAATCACCCGCAGTCCGTGGTTCAGTCTCACACGCCAAATTCTAGATTATACGGGCAAATTATTATGTGCAAATTTGGACCTTAATAAATCTGGCCCAATATGTGCAGCCGAACATTCTCATGCACAATGGGAAGAATTATAAACTGGAATCATCACAAACATCAGTTTCCCTCAGAGATAAAAGACACGAACATGATGAGAAACGTTCATTACAAACTTTGTGTTTCTTGGTGGGGGCTGGGAGCCGTTATAACCACGCAGACCTGAAGCTCCTCTCCTGAGGAGGGTGCTCGGCAGCCGGTGCCAGGGAACCACCACCACCCCAAGAGCAGAGCAGACACTGTATTCTTGCGATGGAAAATTACTGTATTTTTATGAGAAAGGTTTTCTCAGTAATTTTACGGTATTTCTCTGGCGCCCCAGCTGCCGGAATAATACTGTTTTTTATGTTTTTTATTTTATTTTATTTTACAGTGCAGGTTTTAAACATCACTTCTGCCTCCCTGTCTGAGCCTTCGTACCACTGAGTCAGACTTCAGCTTTGTCCCCTTTATGCTCCATGCATATGTAAAACAGCTGCGTCCATGTCTGTCTTTCGTTTCTGTCCTGTCCAGAATGGCAGCAGCAGGATGATAATGTGGCTGCTTCGTTGTGTTGAACAGATTTGCGGTTCGTCCGTTTCAAACCTCGTTATACATCTGTGCCTTCATACTTCCACGCATCTTTTTGTTGCCATGGTTATTAAGTCGGTTCATGCACCAGTGGTGAGTTCCGAGTCCGACATCAGTTCCAGACTCCGGTTGGTGGCGGTGCTGTGTCACTATAAGGTCGTTTCCCCACCACCCGACCCACCCAACCCACCCACGCAGCCTTTCTTCTTCTACAGCATTTCTACTGTTATTTTCTTCTTCTTTGCTTTCAATTTTCGCTGATCCCATGTCAGCAATGACCCCACTCCATTTTCCGGATCAAGTGACGGATCCAAAAGACCTCCAAAAACAGACCAAGTTACAAACATAAGGGACGCAGGAGACAGATGTAACCGTCCACCCGTCTGCATGTCCGTCTTCTGTGTTGAGCATTAATGAGCCTTCAGTGGTTAAAAAAAAAAAAACTGCCATTAATTAACTTAACTTCTGATAAAACAAAAGGTCATTAAAAGCAAAACAGTGTTTAAAATTGGAAGCAGTGAAAAATATATTTGACAAGATCAGACAGTCTTGTAAGAAGCTCTACTAAAGGTAATGAATGGTGGAGAAAGTGGAATAAATAATTACGTGCCTCGTTTTGGTCAATATCTTGCTTAATTTTCATGACTGATGAGACTGTGAGACACATTCGCTTCACTCTGGATGGATCACAACGAGGTTGGTGTAGAAAGTCTCACAAATCTTTCCCCTGCATCTAAATTGCCTCACATCATTAAAACAATTGATTGTCACTTCTTCACAGGGTTTCTCTTTCCTCAAAGGTCCAAGTAACAGCAGCTTTTTACGGGGAATATCCAGCCTGTCAGCGCTATAACGGCGCCGGTGAGACCATTTAAACTCTGAGTACTCGGTGTGTTTTATTGTAAATATTTAATGGAAAACCAGAGACATCAATTACAGATCATCAGGTGGTTTGTTTGGGATCAGAGGAGATAACAAGCATCTGGTTTTGTCTCCTCTTGCTTGCTGTTCCTTCAACATGAAAATCGATAAGTCAAAAGTTTGGACACATTTCCCCAGAGGATTTAATGGGAAAGTGCCTCCAAACTTTGACTGGTCAGTACGACTCCATGTTTTGGGCATAGTAACAGACATTACTGCAGATCAGGTCCTGGGGGGCCGGCATCCTGCAGGCATCAGGAGTTTCTCTGCTGTAACACACCTGACTCCAATCAATGGGTGATTGTGCAGAGCTCAGTGTTGTATAAAGTACCCAAAAGCCATACTTGAGTAAAAGTACCTTACTGGAAAATTACTCAACATCATTGGCTACTCGTCCCACTACAACAAAATAAAGGTCCATTGGCTATCATGTTCCTCCTTGTTCTGTAACGAGGATGCTCGGGTAAATGTAACGGAGTAAAAGTACTGATTTTTTTTCGGAAAATGTAGTGAAGTAAAAGTCATTAGAAATAGAAGTAGGAAACTAAAGTAGGAATATAAAAAAATAAGTAAAATAACTAAGTATTTTTACTTTGTTACTATACAACACTGGCAGAGCTTAAAGTGCTGGTGACACGATTATCATTTCATGTAATGCTACGATACAATATTACAGCAACACTAAATGAGTGGCTCAGTGGAATTGTAAGTCAAACAGACTTGTTTTCACAGAAATATCTTAAGTTTTCTGAGTTTGAAAGGAGCTCTGCAACAGCGACTAAGAAAAACACGCCGCCATATTGAGACGTCAGCGGGAGAACTCGGTCGGCTTTTTTTTTTTTTTTTTTTTAATTTACTCGGTCGGCTAACAACAAGCAACATGGAAGCGGTGGACGGTAACGATGATGGTCCCTGCCTGGAATTGATTTGTTTGGCGGAATCATCAGACAGTTCAGAAGAGTTAGGTGATGTTGAGGAATATAGAGGCATCACACCTTATAGATTTGAGCCTTACCAAACGGACTTCATGCCGAGTGAGCAAGACTCTGAAAGCGGGAGTCCGGGGAAGATGACATGGTCATTGCAGCAGCAGAGGGAAACACACGGCAGGGGAACACCGATTGGTTTGTCTTTGTTATACATTACGATTAGCAGTTTTTGTTGTTAGTGATTTGTTTATATAGTAATTTGTGAATAAATGTAACTATTTAAAAAACTGATTTTTAACCTCTCCACACCCACCTGGACACCAGCGCCCATTTAGCTGTGTTTTCAATTAACAACAGCAAGCCACTATATGGACATATACATAGTTATAAAGCTTAGATAAATACATAAAAAGAAGCAACTGCGTCTCCCTACCTTTGAAGTGGATCCAGAAGCCATTTTATAAGTCCAATCTTCAATTGTTTACATTGTTCACAGTCCTTCTGTTCGTAAGTTCGTAAGGGTTCACCAATTTAAAGTAATCAAAAATATTTTTGATGAAAACGATTCCGTAGTGTGAAAGTAGGCGACACACAGAGAAAAAAAAAATCATTTTTCACCGTCCAAAAAGTCCGCTCGTCACAGCTACACGGTTTGTTTAGTAACATCTTGCTACGACCCCTAACGTAGCTGTTGGGGTGTGCTTGTTTTCCTCACTCTCCTTCCTGCAAAACAAGTGTCCACATCCGTTTTAGTCTAAATTCAACCCTCAGACACTCCTTGTCTTAAAACAAGCGCGCTCAGTTTGGAATCCCATTCGACAGCACACAGCGCTGACAGCACAGCTAAAAGTCCCGTAGCTGGAAACTTGAATAAACTTACGCCATTCTTATGAGTGTTTGGACAAAAACCTGCAACACAACGCGACGGCATATCTGTAACCTTTAGCCAGTAAAGCTAAAACAAAAGGAGAAGCTGTTAGCAAAACCGCTAGCTCTCCAGTCAACAAGCCGGGTGGGCAGTCTTTCGCTGATGTCACATCCGGTTTTGTACTCCTGTGGTGAACAGCGCCACAGTCTGGTCAGAAAAGCAGCCATGTTTTCTAATAACTCATTTATGCAGCTGCGGTTGTTTATGTTACATGGATCATCATGAAGGACGTTTTGGTCTATAAAACATGGCAAAAAATGTTAAAATCGTGTCACCAGCACTTTAAGGGATAGTACACCCACAGAATGAGACCATTAAAACTCTGAATACTTGATGTGTTTTATTGTAAATATTTAATGGAAAACCAGAGACATCAATTACAGATCATCAGGTGGTTTGTTCAGGATCAGAGGAGATAACAAGTATCTGGTTTTGTCTCCTCTTGCTGTTCATTGTATGTCCATTTTCTACTCACCCTCGTGCTGAGCAAGACTCTGGAGCACTTTTTTAAGATCTCAAATGCAGTGTGTGTGAGTGTGTGGGTGCGTTTTTGCAACATTGTGGGGACCATGTTCCAGATTTTTACCATCACTGTGGGGACGTCTTGCCCTCTTGCCAAAAATTTATATCACGATATATTTTCCAAAATACCTCCATTACGATATCACAGACAATATTGATGTCTTACTGAGAAGTCACAGCTTCTGTAAAATCTTTCCACTGTTTACCCACTTTAATAAAGCCTCTACAGTTCCAGCCTGCGTCATGGTATATTAATGTTACACATACAGTATATGTTAATATTACTGCTGCATAGGGCTGTCAACGAATATTCTAAATTTGAATATATGTTCGAATATTAATAAAAATCCAAGATTCGAACGTGAAAATTAATATTCGAACTTTAAATAAACGGTGGGAAAAACAGCCTATTTTAGGCCTATTATTATTATTAGGCCTACATTTGCTACACTGGTTTGATTACAGGCCGACTGTTTCAAGTTGCTCCATGTTTATTGCAGCTGCTCGAGCATTCATTGTTCGTTAATTTCATTTCAATTTGTCGGGATCTTTAATCGCTCGCACAAGTTAAGGAGATGCGAGGGGTGGGGGAACTGCAGCGAGTTCTAATTCTAATTTCCAGGGCATTGTTTTTTTTTTTTTTTTTTTGTTTTTTGTTTTTTTCCAGGGCATTGTTAAAGATGTTAATAATGAAATAAACACTAAAAAAAAAAAAAAAAAAAAAAAAAAAACATAGACGAAACCGGCTAAACGCCACAACTAGACCGTCCACCATTGCCTGGGCAGTGTTTCTGTACATAATTAGAACAGATGAGAATGGGACTTTTTTCCTAACAACATGGAGGAAATCTGGAAGGACGTCACATTCCTGGTTGTTGGAACAGCATTGGAAAACTTTTATTGTGGTAATAAGCGAATAAGAAGATCACGGACATTTATTTAATGAAGATCTCTTCTGTCTGTGACAAAAGTGGACATTTCTGCTGCTCGCGCTCAGTCCACTGATGTCAGTGTGTTCGTATCAGGAAGGAATATCGGACACACAGAGCAGAGGAGGAATAACTTGCTGCCACGGTGGAGAAAACACTGGATTTAATCACTAACAACAAAAACACGGTAAATTATGATGAACACTCATTAACCTGACACTTTAATTTACGTATCTATGCTCCCGAAAATGAGGCACTGCATAACGTTTTTATGCTAGCTAATGCTAAACGAGACAGCTGAGTGTTGCTGAAAGTTAATGAATTATCAGGGAGATATTGTGAAATATAAGATTATTTGCTCTGATCAGGACAACGTTGAGACCAGAAAATAAAAACAGTTCAGTCGCAAACACAAAGAAATCAGGAAGACGGTTTCCTGCAGCCTTTAGTTTCATTTGCAGGACATGTGGAGGCTACGTGGTCTGTACAGTCCTTAAACAATACCAAAAGCCAAATTTATGACAAAATAGATAAGTAACGAGCTCTGAAAGGGTTTGGTTTTTTTAAACTTTGATAAGTAATCACGAGATTTCCGTGTTATTCCGGTGTGGCTTGTCATTAAAGCCAGTTTCCAGAGATGAATAATAGTTTAAATCAATGCTCCGATGTAAATAAATAAAATGTCAGAATACTTTAGAGATCTCTGGATAACATACCTATAGGTTATCATGACCTTAGACGACTGTCCAACATTGTAAATCCAGATATTGACGCTGCTTTCCATGTTGGCAGATACGAGGTAATTGGGACTCGTTCCCTAGGCAACGGCGGCAGCGCAAGATGGCGCAACACACAAAACGCTCGTCGGCTGAGTCTGTACAAGTAGTTATGTCTTGTATTAGTTTGTCCTCCTGTACATTGCTCAAATGGATATTCGAATTTATTCGAATTATGTGTAAATTTTAGAGCAAATATTCGAATGTCATTTTGGAGCAATTTTGACAGCCCTACTGCTGCATGTGGTATTTTACAGATAAAATGTTTCAAGTTTTGCCGTGTTAAAGGATAACTTTCTTTTTTTCCAACATGGACCTTATTTCTAGGAGTTTATACGTGCATTTGCTCACCGGTAAAGTTTCTGCATCACTATCGTCCTTTGGAAGATATTACGTTGAGTCGCCCTTCGGTAAACGCCCAGTATCATGGCGGAGACGGGGCAGCTTCTCTAAAAGACGCTATCTGCAGTAAAACTCCTTGATTTCATCAATGCTTTAAGTAGAATGAATGTACGAATAAGTACTATTGTCCTGTGAGTTCAGAGTTTCTCTAATTGTGTTTTTGTTGTCTGTGTATCAGCTGCTCTTCTCAGCTGGACTACAGAAGCGCGCATCGTGAACGTGCGGCCCCAAAAAGTGTGTAGAACATCCTGATGACAAATGGAAAGCTAAATCTGAACTCAAGGGACAATAGTACTATTTCTATTTATTTTAAGACATTACTGATCCCAAACAGTCTCTAACTCCCATTAAACAAAGCTGGTACAGCAGTTTTAAAGTTCAGAGGGTTCTTACTTCACACACATTCTTTTGTCCTTTCAGGGACACCATAGCAAAAATGGTGGAATAAATATGGCACCCAACATGTAGATATAAATGACTCATTCTAAGAAAATAAACATATAACGGCTATTCTAGTGCAGCGATTACACATCAATAGAAACCCAGTTTTGAATTATATATCATATTTTTCTGCCATTGACCTTTGATCTTTTTACATACTGTACCTTTAAGGACTGTACAGACCATGTATCCTTTACATGTCATGCTGATGAAACTAAAGGCTGCAGGACACCGTCTTCCTGATCCGTTTGTGTTTCTGACTGAACTGGTTTTATTTTCTGGTCCCAACGTTGCCCTGATCAGAGCAAATAACCTGATATTTCACAATATCTCCCAGATTAGTCAGTAACTCTCAGCAACACCACAGCTGTCTCTGTTAGCATTAGCTAGCATGAGAACGTTATGCGGCGAGTCATTTTCGGGAGCATAGATACGTGAAACAAAGTGTCAGATTAATGAGTGTTCACCATAATTTACTGTGTGTCTGTTGTTGGGGATTAATTCCAGTGTTTTTTCCACTGTGGCAGCAAGTCATTCCTCCTCCGTTTTGATTGGCCAATATTCCTCCCCGATACAAACACACTGACATCAGTGGACTGAGCAGCACCGTCCACTTTAGTCACAGACAGCAGAAATCTTCATGAAATAAATGTCCGTGATCTTCTTATTCACTTATTACCACATTAAAGTTTTCCTCTGATGTTCCAACAACCAGGAATGTGACGTCCTTCCACATTTCCTCCATGTTGTTCAGAAAAAAGTTAGATTCTCATCTGTTCTAATTACACATGTACAGAAACACCCCCACTGCAATGGTGGACGGTCTAGTTGTGGCGTTTGGCCGGATTAGTCTATAGTGGCTTCCCCGTCTCCACCATTAAATTGGATGTACACCGAAGGGCAACTCAACGTAACATCTTCCGAAGGAGTCAAAATGATGCAGAAATTTTACTGGTGAGTAAATGCACATACTTTATATACTCCTCGAAATAAGGTCCAAGTTGAAAAAAAAGAAAGATATCCTTTAACTACTTTAAATACTGAGCAACACAAACTGGGTATAAAATGCAACCTGAATAACATTTACCAACATCAGCCCACGCTAATGGATGTTCCTTTATCTTACTAACCCGGCACGTTTGCGGAACTGCCACCAGCTCATCTCTTCCATCATCTTCACATGTAGCTCTACTCAGTTCTTGGATGCTGCTAACTTTATAACATGAACTTGAAATGCTGCTGATCATTTTGCAGGATTTGGGAGCTTTATCTGCCAGTTCCTGAATTGAATGGATTCTGGAATGCGCCGCTTGGTGGCAGCAGTTTGTAACAGCTCTCTCTTAGCTTTTGAGTTTTTTGGAAATATAGTTGTCTTTTTATCAACATTACTTGTCAGATTAGGTTTTTCTTTGAGGATTTTTTATGCTGATTTGAAGGCTGTTCAACATGAGAGATTGTTCTTCATATCTTTGGCTTCTTTCACAACTTGTTATGATGTGTATCCATGGCAATGGAAAAATTGTTATTTACCACCAGGAACAACTGTTAAAACTCCAAAAACATCAAGATTATTAGCAAAATAAGTCAAATCCCAGCGGAGTTCAGGAGAAAGAGAAGAGGATTCAGAGCAGGGGTAAGGCAGAGAGAAAAACGGTGGAGATTTAATCTGTTTTTCCAACTGTTCTGATGGGTAACGTGAGATCGCTAGGTAACAAGATGGACGAGCTTGAAGTGCTAACAAGGTCTCAGAAAGAGTACAGAGAGTGCAGTATCATGTGTTTCACTGAGACATGGCTGCATGAACACATCCCGGACTGTAATGTGTCTGTACACGGCTTCAAGACGGTCCGTGCAGACTGAAATAAACAGCTCAGCGGGAAGCTGAAGGAAGGCGGAATTGCAGTGCTGGTCAATCAGCGTTGGTGCCATCCAGGACACGTCACTGTCAAGGAGAAGATCTGCACAAGAGACATTGAACTGTTAGCTGTGAGTTTCCGTCCATATTATTTACCCAGAGAGTTTGTCTGTGTTATTCTGGTAGCGGTTTATATAATACCAGGTACCGCACCAGAGACAGCCTGTGATGTCATCAGCTCCATTGTGGCTAAACTACAAACACAGCATCCAAACTCATTCATGGCGATCTCTGGAGACTTCAACAACGTCTCCCTCTCTGCTACGTTACCAACTTTCCAGCAGTTTGTCAGCTGCTCCACCAGAGAAAATAAGATGTTGGACTTATTTAATGCAAATACTAAGAATGCATACAGCTCCTCTGCCCTGCCTCCTTTAGGAAGATCAGATCATAATCTGGTTCTTCTCACCTCCACCTACAAGCCCATCGTTCAGCAGCAACCAGTCATTAGGAGGACGATTAAAACCTGGTCTACTGAGGCTGAAGATGCTCTGAGAGGGTGCTTTGAGGCCACAGACTGGAATGTCCTCTGTGAACCTCATGGAGATGACATCAACACCATGACTGATTGTGTGACAGATTACATAAACTTCTGTGTGGACAGCATCGTTCCAACAAGAACAGTGAGGTGCTTCCCCAATAACAAACCCTGGATCACCAGTGACCTGAAAAAGCTGCTGAACATCAAAAAGAAAGCTTTCAGGGATGGAGACAGGGAGTTACTGAAGACCACACAAAAACAACTGAAAACACAGACTAAGAAGTGAAGGAGGATGACAGGAAGAAGTTGGAGAGCAGCTCCAGCAGAACAACGTGAGGGATGTGTGGTCGGGAATGAAGAAGATCACTGGCTTCAAGTTAAAGGGGGACCAGACTGATGGAGGTCTGGAACTGTACCTTTAAGGTAGGGCTGGACGATTATGGAAAAAATTATAATCACGATTATTTTGACTGATATTGAAATCACGATTAATATACACGATTATTCGTTAATTATATAAAAAGTGTTTATTGAACCAACAAAACTCAACTTCAAATATAACTTTAAAAAATGAATAAAACCAGAAATAAATTAGAAACAAGCAAAGGAGTAAAATAAGAATGTTATTTAAAATAATAGCAATAAAAATGAATACTCAGTCTACATGCATTCATGTTCTATGCTCCCTGCAGTTTGCTTCCTATAACTTCCTATCACCAGTTTTTTCACTTTAGGATTAATCGTTTTTCTTCGATTACAGTGTTTTTATGATTCTGAAAGGGCATAATTGAAATCACGATTAAAATTCGATTAATTGTCCAGCCCTACTTTAAGGACTGTACAGACTAAACATATTCTTTAGTAGGTTCAGTTCCCCCCCCCTGCCGACAACCCAACACACCACACACCCTCCATGAGCCCACAGCTTTCCTGTCCCACCTCCACTCTGTCGCCCTGCACCTCAGTCATGGACCTGAACACAGCCTCCTCTCCCCCCACATCAGGACATCCTGAGACCTCCTCTGTCTCCACATCAGGACATTCTGAGACCTCATCTGTCTCCATATCAGGACATTCTGAGACCTCCTCTGTCTCCATATCAGGACATCCTGAGACCTCCTCTGTCTCCACATCAGGACATTCTGAGACCTCATCTGTCTCCATATCAGGACATTCTGAGACCTCCTCTGTCTCCATATCAGGACATTCTGAGACCTCCTCTGTCTCCACATCAGGACATCCTGAGACGTCCTCTGTCTCCACCTCCAGCCTGACTGTCTCCTGTGACCAGGTCAAGAAACAACTAGAGAAACTGAACCGGAACAAGGCTGCAGGTCCAGATGGTGTCAGTCCCAGAGTTCTCAAGACCTGCTCAGAACAACTATGTCCGGTTCTCCAGCACCTTTTTAACACCAGCCTGAGACAGAACAGAGTTCCTGTGCTGTGGAAAACATCCTGTCTTGCTCTGCAGGAAGCCGGCCCTTGAGGACCGGAGTTGCCCATCCCTGGTCTGACTAAAAAGGGACCAAAAGTCGCTGGGAATTTCATGCCACTGGCACTTTAAGGCTGATTTGTTTTTCTCTCATTATCATCAAAAGTGTAACATTAACTCAGTTTATTTCATGATTTTATTTTTATTTTTGAGTACATTTTCAAAATCTTATTCAATTTATTCAACCCAAATATCTCAAGACATGTCCATATGATTGTAATTAAACAAATAAAGTTTAAAGTCATTGAAGAAAATGATCCAATATGACAGATCTGTGCTTCAGCAAACAGTTTCACAAAAGAAGGCATTGCATTGGCTTTGAATTGGCAAAATGTAAATGAACATTGGTTTTAATAGAATATATTCAGTAGATAGAACTTAATTTTAACTTAATTGTTAGCAATACTAATCTGTATTTCACTTTAACTTTTAAGTTCAGTGTAATAGCTACTTTAAGTTCACTCCAGTGAAATTAGTGATATGAGGGAGCAGGTTTCCCACAATGCAGTTCACTTCTTTTAACAACTAATTAAAGATAATTCACAAATAAAGGATTTATAAACAATGCTGGTGGTGTCATGTGACTGCTCTCAACTTGTTATTCCTGTATAAAATACCTGCTATCCAGCAGCTGCTGCACCGTGACAGAAATGTCTGTGGTCTGACAGTTTCAGCTAAAACCCAACTGTTTCAATTTTTTGTTACACAGCAGGCAGGGCTCAACTCTTAGTCCAAAACTTTTTTCTATATTTATCAATGACATCCTTCAAGCTATTTGCAAAGCCTCTATTCACTTATATGCTGATGAAACAATTCTATACGCTTCTGGTCCTTCTGCTGATGATGTTCTTAAATCTCTTAAAGTTTTATGAAATTCAATGCACATTTATCAAGCTTAATCTGTCCCTAAATGCTAATAAAACTAAAATGATGTGGTTTGGCCTAAAAGGCAGGGCTACCCCATCTACGACTCACATTACTGCAATAGATGGGACCATCATTGAACAGGTTACAGTTTACAGATATTTAGGAATCTATCTTGATAGTGCATTTTCTTTCTCACATCACATAAACATGTTACAATCAAAGGTCAAAGCGAGAGTTGGTTTTCTTTATAGAAATTGCTCCTCACTCGCGTCTGCAGCCAAACCTTGATTGTTGAAAGGACCATCCTCCCCCTTATTTGACTACAGTGACACTATCTACAGACATGCCTGCAAAGGAACTCTTCAAAACTGGACCCAATTTACCATTCTGCGATTCGACTTGTCACCGATACTCCTTCCAGAACTCATCATTGTCTGCTCTACAGTCAGGTTAAATGGCCATCATTACAAACACGCTGCAATTCTCACTGGCTCTCTCATCTACGAAACACTCCTCGGCCTTTCACCTCCACAGTTATTCCAGCTCCTGCACAGTGTCTCTCCAGCCAAATACAACACACGGCCCTCCCACAGAATCATGCTACACATCCTGAAAAACAACTCTCGCTTTGGACAAATGTCATTTTCTTTTGCAGCTTCAAATGAGTGGAACACGTTACAAAAATCTCTGAAACTTGATGCTTTTACTTCTGTCTCTGTTTTTAAACGCAATTTAAAGGTGATTTCTAACGACAACTTTAAATGTTTTGTTACATTTTGACTCCTCTTTTGATGTCTTAAATTGTTTAAATGTTTACTGATTTTATTTTTTTGAATTTGTGTTCCTCTCCCCGTTTGCCCTACAGGTGCCTATGGCACCTGCCAGACCGGCATTGTAAATAAGAATCTTGTTCTTAATGTCTTTGCCTGGTTAAATAAAGGTTAGATAAATAAATCAATAAAGGCTCATTTTCAGTTCATCAATTACTTTAAGAAAAATGAACTTTAACTTGTGCACAAACATAAAAAAAAGTTTGTGTGATGCATGGTGGTGGTTAATTGTGAAATTAACCACCTAGTTTCAACACAACTTCATTTCTTTACAGCTTTGTCACATTTACAACGTTCAAAATAAGTTCTACAAACTGAAACCATTCTAGTTCATTCTACTTAGTCATTCCCATTAATGAAAACTTAATTTTCCTACCACACTGAGTTCATACGAGGATGATTGCAGGTAAAAATGGCTTAATATGTTTAATCAGAAGTGCCTTTCGTTCACAGCGCAACTGCGTTATTCTGGATTGAAGACACAAAAATCTGAAGACTCATTCCAAAGTGGAATTCCTGAAGACACGACACTGTTACGTTCTCGTCTGCACGATCCAAAACACAAAAATGATGGTGGACCTGCTCACGCCATGCTCACGTCGCACGCACGTTGACGTCACACACAAACAGGAAAAACTACAATGTAGGTAAACTACGTAAACCAGCGGACCTACGCATGCGCACAGACATGGTGGAGTTCTACCACAGCACCACCTTACGGCCCGGTGTGCATAACCAATCCAACTCCACACACTCGTGCGTCCTCGTATGCACGCAGATTTCTTTATGAAAACACTTGTGTAAACGCGGATAAAAAGATGAAGACGAGACATCTTCTCTTCTGATCGTCGCCGTATGAACATAGCGTGAACTTAAAAGTCTAAGTGAAATACACTCAAGTTTTTAATCACGCATTACTTAAAATTTTTAGGGCAACGGCTTTCCTCAAATTTTTAAGTCATCTCAACTTATCCGGGTTTAGAGTGAATACCTGTTCTACATGTACAGGCAGATTTCTACTTTCTGGCACCCGGATGGTCCATCACGGCCCAAATTACAATTAAACGGTTAAATAAATGCTGAATATGTAACAGCTATGTGTGAGGAGAGGCGTTCACTCTTTATAAGCAGGTTCCAGCTAAAATAAACCGTGCAACAGACATGACATAAAGAACATAATCACAGCAGTTGTTCTTGTGAATCAGGCTAATGATGACAGAACTATTAAAGGGACAGTACACCCACAGAATGATGGTCCTTCATCTTCTCTTCATCCTCATGCTGAGCAAGACTCTGGAGCACTTTTTTAATATCTCAAATGCAGCCGGAGATCTGGGACGGAGCGTCCAGAATTTACTGGAAACATCATTTAGTAGATTTTTATAGGTGAAATAAAAATCTATGTAGAAGTTATAGAAGATGAAGGACCCTCATTCTGTGGGGGAACTATTCCTTTAAAGTACTGGCATCTCTATTCAGAGTCAGGAAGTTTCAGCAGACGAGTGACAGAAAAGAGTGGGCACACGCGGCCAGAAAGAAGCTGCACCATCCAGTACGCTGTGTTCAACGGCAGTTTCCACTTACGGAGGACAAGGACTCCATGCCGGAGGGATTGAGCACGGTTGGATTCCACCGTTATGTTCAGCACGCTGGGATTTTCTCCGGTGAGACAGACACGGTTGTCTTGCTCGGCTTCACGAAACATCCGCAGCAGCTGATTGGCTATGATCCCGTTCAGCACAGAGATGGCCACCATGGGTACCACGAAGGACAGGAATGCATTCACCTGGTCACAGAAAACATGAAGACACTCGTGTCAGTTTGATCATGAAACTGAAATACAGCGTTCAACGGATGAAGCTTTTTTCAGTTGTAAGATATCAAAGATTTCCTTTGTTCTTTCACACGACTGTAAATTGTAATATTGGTTTTAATAGAATCTATCAGAACTTAATTTTAACTTAGTTGTTGGTAATACTTATTTTAAATAAGTTGTAAGAACTTTTGAGGGCAACATGTTAGATAACTTAATTTACTTAAGTTAAATCAGCTTAATTAAAATGAGTACAGAGAAATTAGGGAGCAGGTTTCCCACAATGCAGTTCACTTCTTTTAACAATAATTGGAGATAATTCACAAACCATCTAAATGATGTTGGTGGTGTCATGTGACTGCTCTCAATTTGTTTATGGATCACCGCGAGCATCCGGGAATTTTCGCCAAATTCGTCACATCCGGTTAGGTAGGAGGTGAAAACATGGCTTCGTTGCATAGGGGAGCCACTGAATTACCTGCTTCATTACTCGCCAATCTTCGTTTATTCTACTTTGGAAATACCGAGAAGTCCCGCTGTGTCTGGCTGCCATAAACATATCTATCACACGGACAAGAGAAGATGTTTGTTCCAGTTCCCAAAACAACAGAAAAAGTCCCGAACAACATGCTAAGTGGCTAGCGGCTATCAAGCCCATAAATGCTGACAGTTCACGCTGGAAACCATGGAAACATCTAACAATATGTTCCGATCACTTTGTGACTGATAAAAAAACATATTCTGGTCTCACTTTTTAAACCCTGTAGTTGTTTTTGAACAGATGATAGAAAACACCATTAAATCGGTAGATGTACAGAATCACAGCGCCGCCCGCTGTTCCCGTCTCCTCAGGACTGTTAACGATCACGTTAATCCAGATTACTGCCATCAATGTTCCCACATAAGAATAAAAGCATAAAAAGCGGCAGAAAGGCATTTGCAGCGTTATAAACATGCACAGTCATAACCAGTTACATACAGATGAGACTGCCGGTAATTTATAGCTTTATCAATGAGAGGAAACTCCTGAGAAGTACATCAAAGAAATACCACCATTTCTTAAAAATCTGATGAAACCAAATACATCATGAGATCGGGAAACTGATCATCAGGCCGTTACGTAGGTTCGTCTAACCAGGCTCTAGCAGCAGGAGATGGCATCAC
Organism: Atherinomorus stipes; assembly: GCA_023101725.1. Classification (NCBI taxonomy): domain Eukaryota; kingdom Metazoa; phylum Chordata; class Actinopteri; order Atheriniformes; family Atherinidae; genus Atherinomorus; species Atherinomorus stipes. Next base: position 98,340 of record JALJCO010010947.1, read on the forward strand.
TTAGTCCAACAGATACTAGTTTTGCTTCGTATCTTCTTCTAGCGTCGGCAGTGAGACTTTCAATATAAGTGGACGTCATTTCTATAATAATATTTCAAAGACAGACCGGCGGAGAAAAATTTTAAAAAGGCTTCAAAAACAGTTTTTGAGGCTCATAGTCCATCAGACGCCGTTCAAATGCGAAGCATGTTTTCACCGCTACCAGCTTCATGGTCACGTGAATTCCGGGTTGTGACGAAGGCTCGCGCTGATCCAATCCTGTATTTAACAGCTACTATCCAGCAGCTGCTGCACCGCGACACAGACGTCTGTGGTCTGATATCAGTCGTAGCTAAAACCCACCTGGACTAAGTTGTTGCTACATAGGAAGAACAATTTTGAGTTCATCAATTACTATAAGAAAGATGAATTTGAAGTCATCATGTAGGTAAAAAATAAAATAAAGATAGCATGCAGCATCTCATCTAATTTATGTGAAATTACTCACATCAAGTTTGTTCCCCAGCATCATCCCCTCACAGCTTAATCAAATTTATTAAGTTCAGAAAAGTTCTACAAACTTAAACCATTTTAGTTTATTCTACTTAATCTCTCCTATTACGGAATACTTGATTTTTTTGAGGCAGACAGTTTGCATATTTTTTTAAAGGATAAGTTTCTTTTTTTCAACCTGGACCTTATTTCTGGGAGTTTATACGTGCCGTTACTCACCGGTAAAGTTTCTGTATCACTTTGAGTCCTTCTGAAGATATCACGTTAAGTCGCTGTTCGCTGGACATCCTGTAAAATGCCGATAACGGGGCAGCCTCTATATGAGACATTATCTGCAGCACAACTCCTTGATTTTCACCAATACTTTCAGTAGAATGAACAAACGAATGAGTACTATTGTCCCATGAGTCCAGATTTAACTTACTGTTAGTTATCAGGGTGTTGTCTACACACTTTTGGGGGCTGCGCGTCCACAATCCGGGCTTCCGTAGTCCAGCTGAGACGCAGAGTTTGCTACCCAGACAACAACAAAAACACGATTTGCAAATCTCTGAATTCACAGGACAATAGTACTTGTTTGTTTGTTTGTTCATTCTACTTAAAGTATTGATGAAATCAAGGAGTTGTGCTGCAGATAATGTCTGATAGAGTGGCTGCCCCGTCTCCACCATTTTACAGGATGTCCACCGATGGGCGAGTGAACGTAATATCTTCCAAAGGACTCAAAGTGATGCAGAAACTTTACCAGTGAGTAACTGCACATATAAACTCTTAGAAATAAGGTCCAGGTTGAAAAAAAGAAACTTATCCTTTAAGTAAAGACAACGCATTAGAATTTACAGTGTAAGGGACACAATAAATGACCATTTCTTCTTCCATGCATGACAGAAAAGATTAAAAGCATGCCATGTCTTGAGGATTTTAGTGGCTCTAAGATGTTTAAAGTGTCGATGACACGACCTTAACTTCCAGTAACTTTGCCATACAACAACACACCAAGACAAAATCAGTAGTTCTGTGCAGTTAGAAGTTAATCAGACGTGTATTTACGTAAATATCAGATGTTTAGGAGGCTCGGCTAAATGCTAAAAGCTTTTCAGTTGCGAAACTAGCCACCATGTTGTGTCATCAGCGACATACAGAGTTGCGGTCCGCCCATTGAGTTACATGTATAATCTAAGCCGTAGAAAACATGAAAGATGCTCCAGAACAGCTGGACTGGAACTGGTTTGTGGTGGATCATCAGCCAGTTCAGAAGACTGATGATGATGATGATGAGGAGGAGGAGGAATTTGGGGAAATCACATTTTACAAGCTAGAACCGGAGTAGAACTGTAGCAGCTGCCTACAGTCCGTCTCCAGCCTCAGGTCCACTGGTTCAGATAAAAGCCTGCAAGACCACACCGAGGGAACCAGAACTGTACGGAGCGACCCGGAACAACACAAGCAGAACCACAACTGATAAGGAGCTGCACCGGTTTGATATAGAGCCAGGCGTGACAGAGACGAGGCACTCGTTTCCTGCGTTAGCTCGCGGCTAACGGCTAGCCGTGGTAAATAATTAGCCTTTTAAAAATGAGAAGATAACAACTTCCATGGTTCCAGTGGAGTTTTAAATAGTTCCCGTTTCTAAGGATGAGGATGGAGAAAGGATGCATGTTTGGAAGCAGCTGGAGGAGATCTGATGACCGGAGACGTCCTCATATAACCGAGCAGCAGCCGTCTGTCCGTACAGCAGCTGTATGACCGATATGATGAAGCAACGATGGTGAAAAACAATAATCCAGAGGACATGATCGCTGTTTCATTGTGTTAGAAGTCTCAACACGTTGGTTCCTGCAGCTCCAGTAAACAGACGCTGTAGACAGGAGAGACGAGCAGACGCTCCTGCTGCTGCTACTGTTTCCCGGTGAGTCCGACTCCGACCTGCTTCTTTATCTTCAAAATAAAAATCTAAATCTGTAGGAAACCTAAATAAACTAACGCTGCACTTACGAGCTTTTAACCATTAAATGTCAACACAATCTGAAGGCTGAGTCGTTACTGTTTGTCTGTAAAACTGGAAAAGGAACTTAAAAACCGCAATGAAGCCACTTCAATGTTAAATAAGCAGTGAAGAAGAGGCTCTTGCAGACGTCATATCTGGTTTCGGCTCACAGCGCCACAGTCTGGTCAGATGCTGAAAAGCAGCCATGTTTTCTAATAACAGCTGCGCTTGTTTCTGTTACATAGATCATCATGAAGAACGTTTTGGTCGATAAAACATGACAAAAAATGTCAAAAATGTGTCATCAGCACTTGCATGATGCAGTTGGAGGCTTCAGAGGCCATTTTCTACACTTAGCTTTCATTCAGGTTTTCTGAAACAAAACAGTAAGAAACACGTTTGTACCTGCAGGTAACTTTAATCTGTAAAATAATATGTTTCAGAATATTTGGCCTCATGCAAGAAGCGTTCGTACGAACACATTATTGGTAACTCTTTATAATAAGAACACACTATTAAGCATTTATTAAGCATTAATAAATACTGAATTCATCATTTACAAAGCATATTTCTCTGACAGAAGTACTCATTAGTATGTGGTTTATAAGCACCATTATATTCACCATTGATAAGCACATTAGTTATGAGTTAGCATTTATAAAGCACGTGTCTGACATTAGGACTCATTAGTAGATACTTTATAAACACATTTATCATTTTTCTACAATGTGTTTAATGATTGTATTTTCATAGTGTTAAGGTTAGATTCAGATTTTCATAATATGGTATTTGCATCACTTACAAACCAGTTATAACTTCACTTACACGCAGTGTTAGAACATGTATTAATGTTTAGTAAATATGGTAGTAAATATTTCATACACATTCACAAATTTCTTTTCCAATCAGTGTCCTATAAGCAGTTAATAACACAGGGATTTAATGCGTAATAGTGTGCAGTTATTATAAACTGTTACCACATTCTAGGAGAGAACGTCACATTCACCAATTTTCTCGTATTTCTAATCTTCTGTCAGGCACGAACAAATTTCACGAGTGCTCCAGACTTGACGTAGGAGTCCGCTGTTACCCAAACCTGGTTTTACACTAAATGACTGTATTCATCCTTAATTAAAGGCAGCTGTGTCTTTTAAATCCAATATAAATTAGACTACATCATTATGTAACAATCTGCTATAATAAATTACATTTTTATGCGCAGACTGAGCGACTCTCGGCCACTTCACTTGCAGTCAGCATGTCGGTGACGGGACGATGGTTTCATTTGTTGTCATAATTTCATCTAAAGAAAGTGCCGTCAGTGAGCTCTATGCGCGATCAAGCTGCTGTAACAATGAGGTAACATCTGGAACAGAAAATGGATGGAAAGTTCAGAAACTGGATTCAGCAGCAGACTGCTGCAGCTCTTCTAACGGTGAGACGTGCAGTCAGGTCACTTCATGACGCCGCAGCTTCAGTGTTACACGAAATGTGGATGTTTGGGTCTGAAATCGTCACATTAGAGTTTCACCGTTCATTTTTATGTGCGTCTGAGAGATGGACAGGACGATGAAAGGATGACAGACGTGGTCTAGATACACGTTGGCTTTTTTTTTTCCAGCTGGGACGCACAGCACACGTGTGTGTGCCTGTGTGCGTGTGTGAGTGTGTATGCATTATTGATTGATTGATTTGATTCTTTATTGAACATAAGACATTTAAAAACAAACAAGAAACCAAAAGAAAGAAGTACTCCAAAGAGAAAAATAAAATAAAATAAATAGATGTCTTTGTCCAAAAGGAGTGGGAAGAAGCCGGTGCTTATTTAATCCCACCCCTTCGCTGCATAAAACAAGAAAAAAAAACACTGAATAAAATTTACTATATAATGATATCAAATATACCAATAACAATAATTATATCGAGCAACACCAGTTGTAAGAAAAAGACAGTATCATCTCTATCAATAGTCCTAATAGCAATAATATGTCACCACATAATATAATTAATAATACCAATAACAAATATTAAAAGGAGATTTAAATGTTTCACTGTGTTGGTTGATGGAAACTCAAATTCAGCGTTTACATCGTATATTGCACCTCTTGGCCTCCACCAGTAGTTTTCAGTGGCTGTCTTGCTTTTGTTAGACGTCTTTTTGACGCCATTATCGGATCAAATAATTTAAGTTTTACTTCTGTAACAGTGCGACCAACAGGCGACAGCACTGACTGTGATTTATTCTCGTCTGCTCGGCTTTTACCTCCTTGAACTCTGCTGCTCAGATCTCAGTCAGAACCTCCGTCTCTGAACTGGGAAAGTTTCTCTTCTCCGTCTTTGATGCCATTTTTCTGAATGAACACCTTCTGCGAAGCGTGGGAAGTCGTGTCCTTATATGGAGTTATTGGGGCGGTAATTATGCAGATGTGCAATTCTCATGAACGCGCGCTCACGTACGCACAGGTGGAATTCATCATGTTTACGAGGATCATATACGCAGTTATCTGAAGTTGAGAACGTTTGTTGAATCTGAGGTGGCGCACTCGTAGGAGTCCACGGTCGGAGAGAAAGTCGGAGAAAGTTACGAAAAAATACAAACATGTTGTTGCATGAGGCCCATTGTTTCTAGCTAATACTAGAAAAATCAAAGGTATCTGGGATCAAAGGTTCTGGATGCTGACTGGGATTAATGGTTCTGATGCTGACTGGGATCAAAGGTTCTGGATGCTGACTGGGATTAAGGTTCTGATGGACTGGGATTAAAGGTTCTGATGCTGACTGGGATTAAAGGTTCTGGATGCTGACTGGGATTAATGGTTCTGATGCTGACTGGGATTAAAGGTTCTGATGCTGACTGGGATCAAAGGTTCTGGATGCTGACTGGGATTAAAGGTTCTGATGCTGACTGGGATCAAAGGTTCTGGATGCTGACTGGGATTAATGGTTCTGATGCTGACTGGGATCAAAGGTTCTGGATGCTGACTGGGATTAAAGGTTCTGATGCTGACTGGGATCAAAGGTTCTGGATGCTGACTGGGATTAAAGGTTCTGATGCTGACTGGGATTAAAGGTTCTGATGCTGACTGGGATTAAAGGTTCTGGATGCTGACTGGGATTAAAGGTTCTGATGCTGACTGGGATTAAAGGTTCTGATGCTGACTGGGATTAAAGGTTCTGATGCTGACTGGGATTAAAAGTTCTAGATGCTGACTGCGATTAAAGGTTCTGGATGCTGACTGCGATTAAAGGTTCTGGATGCTGACTGGGATTAAAGGTTCTGATGCTGACTGGGATTAAAGGTTCTGGATGCTGACTGGGATTAAAGGTTCTGATGCTGACTGGGATTAAAGGTTCTGGATGCTGACTGGGATTAAAGGTTCTGGATGCTGACTGGGATTAAAGGTTCTGATGCTGACTGGGATTAAAGGTTCTGGATGCTGACTGGGATTAAAGGTTCTGATGCTGACTGGGATTAAAGGTTCTGGATGCTGACAGGGATTAAAGGTTCTGGATGCTGACAGGGATTAAAGGTTCTGGATGCTGACTGGGATTGAAGTTTCTGATACTGACTGGGATTAACGGTTCTAGCTGCTGACTGGGATTAAAGGTTCTAGATGCTGACCTGAAATAAAGGTTCTGATACTGACTGGGACTAACGGTTCTAGATGCTGACTGGGATTAACGGTTCTAGATGCTGACTGGCATTAAAGGTTCTGATACTGACTGGGATTAAATGTTCTGAATGCTGACTGGGATTAAAGGTTCTGATGCTGACTGGGATTAACGGTTCTAGCTGCTGACTGGGATTAAAGGTTCTGAATGGTGACTGGGATTAAATGTTCTGGAGGCTGACTGGGATTAAAGGTTCTTATACTGACTGGAAGTAATGGTTCTAGATGCTGACTGGGATTAACGGTTCTAGATGCTGACCTGGAATAAAGGTTCTGATACTGACTGGGATTAACGGCTCTAGATGCTGACTAGGATTAAAGTTTCTGATACTGACTGGGATCAACAGTTCTAGATGCTGACTGGGATTAAAGGTTCTGAATTCTGACTGGGATTAAAGGTTCTGAATTCTGACTGGGATAAAATGTTCTAGAAGCTGACAAACAGTGTCAATCTTATGAAGACATTGAGCTGAAGCATTCATATACACTAAGTCTCTGTAAACTAAGAGAGATAAAAACTTTGCGGTGAAAAGCCACTTTTTTGCCTTAAAAGAAAAACAAAGTTTATTTAGAAAGAAAAAGGACAATTTGAGTTTTAGTTTCTTCACATGATTATCTATAGGGGAGACTCATCTAGCCGAATCCAAGGTATTTGTAAGAGTGAACCAATTCTATGACATTTCCATCAAGAGTGAACAAAGTAGGTGGAGCTTGATAAACCTTCTTGGAGTTTTAAAGGCCTCCTTCCACAGAAAACCCGTTTAACTTGCTCCTTCTGAAATACGGAGGGTTTCCCCTTGTTTACTTACACATGCTGACTTGCTAGCGTTGCGTTCCCCCCAGTCGGCTGTGCTTCCTCATCACAGAAACAATACGAAGAAAAGAGCGAATCGGGAACAGCCTTGCACTTCTACGTAACATTGCAAATAGCGTATCCCACGTGGGGTTTCTATCTGTCCATTGGAAGGCAGGTAACCCTCCACTACACACTAGAAGTAAAGACGGCACGACTGTAGCTTCGGAGTTGAGAAGCTAATTAGCTAACTGTTTGTTAGCATGGCGGAACAAACTTGTTTGTCGGCTCTATTTCCTGTCTGTAACAAAATAAGAGCGGAGGGCGGAGCTTCCTTCATACACTGATGGGAGGCAGCCAATCAGACGGAAATTCATGAGAAGGACCCGGAAAAGCTGCCGTTGGACCACAAGCCTCTCTTCTAGTATACAAATACAGCTGGATACAAAGATACCAGAAGGTTTTTTTAAACAGAAACGATGCAGAATGCATTCAATAATAATGGAGAACACAGAAATATTAATGACATGACCATGGAAGTACAACTTTAAAACAACATCAGTTTAGTTTTTCAGCACTGAGGACCAGTTTAAGCTGCAGAGGTGTGTGCTGAACTACATCAAAAGCTTTCTTCAAAGACTCAACCGCTTCAGTCGGGGATAATCCAGAACATTAAATAACTGTGTCATCAGCATAAAAAAATGCATAATAGCATCTGACACATTGTGACCTTGTTCATTTATGTACATAATAAACAAGAGGGGACCTAATATTGAGCCCTGTGGCACCCCTTTGTGGACCTTCACAAAAGCAGAACATAGACCATCACATTTAATACACGGAGGGCCGGATCTACAGTATTAAGGTCCCAATGTGTGTGTAGTAATTTACCTGTAAAATCTAGAATTTTGCGTGAGGGACTGAACCGCAGTTTGAGGGTGATTTACAAAGAATGAAAATGCACATGACAGCAGGTGCAAACGTGTTGGAAAAGGAAATATGACGCCAGATGAGGATGGAGATATTAGGAGGACGAAAACAAAAATAATTTAAAATAAGTATGATAAATATGAAAATAATACAACATGTATCCGTGCAGACCCTCAGAAATGTCCAGTTTATAAGGACGTGCTGAACACATGAAAGTGTCTGCAGCTCCGACATGGTCTCTGTTACGCAGGAGGTGAGCAGTTTGGTACAATACCAACGGCTTCAGAGGCTTCAGGTGACTGTGATCCTGTCCAGCTGCTAAAATCCACGTTAAAACGTGACGTTGGCAAAAAGGGGAAATAAAAGGACACAATTAATGCAGATTTGGTTCTCATTAAGCTGCAATTATCCAGAATATTTTACACCCGTGTTAAATAGTGGTTTGCTGTGGTGATTTTTATTCAACAATAAGAACTAAACACGCTGCCCTCACTGCTCATGAAAATGATTCTGAATCAGATGTGTGTGTCCAGGATCGTCCATCTAAGAAGTTGCAGCCTTTTGTGCACAAAGCTGCAAGTTTTCTCCTGCTTTTCAGACGTACTAAAATAGATGCAAAAAAACAGCAAGGTAATGCGTCTCATGGATGATAAATCGCCTTCAGCTCAATTCAATTCAACTTTATTTGTATAGCGTCCATTCATGACAGTGTCACCTCAGGGCGCTTAAACAGACAGAAAAGTTCAGGTCAGATTCATAATAGCCTGGTTAAGGAAACCAACAGATTGGATGGAATCTTGACTTGACCCGGTCCAATCCCCCATCCTGAGCAAGCACGGAGGGGTGGCGACAGTGGGAAGGAAAACCTCCGGCAGAACCCGGCTCAGGTAGGGCGGCCATCTGCCTCCACCGGCTGAAGAAGTTGCAGCCTTTTGTTAATTCAGCCTTGTGAGTGCTGAATTAATATATTTACATTTTCTCCTCCCATTACACACATTTCTGTGTGTAAACCCTGCATAATGCATATTCGTTGCAGAAAAAGTACTAAATGGATAAGCGGCGCTATTTAGCACGTTTTACAAACCAAACCCTTTTAGCTGTTAGTAGATCAGTTTGTAGATTTTTTCGCATGTGCAGTGAGATAGCTCACGTTTTTATACATGCAAACCTTTGATAGATCCGACCCTGTGTCCTGTCACTCAAATAGTTTGTAAACCAGGAAACTACATGATCTGACAAACCCATGATGGCATCATTTCTGCCTCAATTTGAGCCCGGAAAAACCCCAAAGTAATGAAACGGAATCCTTGTTTCATTCATTTAATTTAACCCACATATAAGATCATTCACTCTGCTTTCATCTTCACTTTGTTTTCATTTTACTTCCCATTCCTTTTTTTCTTCAAGTCATCCAGAAGTTTCGTTGAGTACCTCCCTCAATGAAATTACATTTCATGAGCGTCAACTTGGATAAAACTGGTAGAGCTTGATTGAAACAAGTCTCCTCACTGTGCTGCTTTGCTAAGGAAAGTGCTGGAGGGAATGTGAAGATTAGTGAGTAAGAGGAATGAAAAAGACGAGAGGGAATGAGAGCGGAGGTGCTGCCAGACCTGAGTCATGACCGCTGACTTTTGCTTGTGGAACTGCCGGTATGATTAAAACCTGGATGTGTGAGGTGTTATCAACGTTCCCGTTAGAGACCCTGCATCACTTCCAGCCCACAGCATTCCCCCTGCTATTCCGAGCCGCCGCCGCCGTGCACACACATACACAGATGGATCACTGCTGTTTTTCACAGGGATAATCATGGATGAAAAATGTTAATGGTCTTAATGAACAGGTTGGCTGACTTCTGAGGTTCCCCTTCCTGCGAGGCAGCGCTGACTGATTAAAGCTGAAAAGGAGAGCAGCGGAAAAACCAGAAAGGTGAACCCCGGCTTCTCAGTGGGACCAGAATCCTGCTGGGTGGGAAGAAAAGTCTGTACAGCAGCCAAGAAAGCTGGCAGATGTGAATGACTGGGACTGAAGTGCAGGGAAACTGAGATGTTAGATAAGAGTGAGTGGAGGGGAAGCGGTGGCGTGCAGAGGGACGGCAGTGGAAGCTGAAGAAAAGACAACTCTAAAATAAACACATTCAAGGCCTTCCAACATCTCAATGCCTCTTTTTATTGACTGCTGCCAGGCAACTGCGTGCAATAAAAACCACTGAGGAGCCATTCTTCAGATTTACCTCCGAGTCCGTTCAGATGCATGGCTGTGGGAGGCGACTGAAAGTGGATGGTCAATCTTTGCTGGGGGGCAGGTGTTGTTTTACCACTGTAGCATCAAAGGCCTCAGTGATGGAAACAAACACCTCATGCTTTGGAACGCTTATTGATGGAAAAATGCCACAGTTGGATTCTGGCAGGATCTCTCGCCAGCCAAACTGATGTTCTGCTCTGAGGTCAGATATCACACATCTGCCGGAAGCTCAGGATGACCCAGGCCAGACAAGAGCCCAGCTCCCCTGGACCATCATAAACTGACCTCTTTCTGCAACTGATGGGTTTGTTCTTAAAGGTAGAGTCCGAAGTTTCCTCCCTGAAAAGTAATGTTCGACTTGTGCGAGTGAAATCCGTCTCAAACCTTTGGGCCTCTGCTGGGCAGTGGGGAGTTTGAATGCAACTCGCTGTTACTCGCTCTTTAGCTTTGTTCTGGTCTGGTCGGACGTTTCTGGGTGGAGATTTCTGTTTATATCACCAGCCAATGACAGAGCTAAGAGCATGACGCTGTGTGGGAAGAAGCTCATGATTGGAGCAGACGCCAGTCACTCCAACTCTCAACGGTGGATGCACCGGGGGGGGGGGCTTCAGACTCTACCTTTTAATGAATAGTACACCCACAGAATGATGGTCCTTCATCTTCTACTCATCCTCATGCTGAGCAAGACTCTGGAGCACTTTTTAATGTCTCAAATGCAGCCGGAGATCCAGGGGGGTGGGGGGGGGTTTCCCCCAACTTTCACATAATGGATTTCACCGGCGACTGAACCAAAAAGGTCCATAAAAGTCCACAAAAACTTGTCAATATTCCTCCATACTGCTCGTCCAAGTGTCCTGAGTGGGTAGCGTCCAGAATTTACCGGAAACCACATCATTTAGTAGATTTTAAAAGCCTCAACATATGGATTTAAAAGAAAGACAGAAAGAAAAAGAGAACGCGTGATCTCGTCTGCCGCGGCTTCCGTAGTGTCGTGAACTCTCATGGACGCGCTTCACGCGATAGTTTTAGATTCACTGCGTTTGAAATCGCTGTATTCAAAACAGCTTCCCATCTTATTTTAGAAAAGTCCAATAAAAGAAGATGGTTTTGATGGTTTTTTAATTTATTATCTGTTTTATTTGTGCTTTTTAGAGCGATCTGAAGCACAAAGGTCTCCACGTGCTCTAACAGTAAACAGCTGACAGCATAAGAGAATAAAAGGCCTCTATGGTGATGCAGTCATGCAGATGCAACCTCATTCACAGGCCTCTAAAATCACCATTAACCCTGCCTGGTCTATCTGGCTGATGTGTTTATTTTATTACCACACCTGATTCATATATTTATAGCTTTGCTTCATAGTCACATCTGTTTCATTGTGTTTATTTTATTTCATCATATTTGAATAGTTGATCCATATTTCTGCACCTGCATCACTTAGAAATCACAGATGTGCTCATAAATGTCTAAATCTGATATTTACAAAGAGAAATGAAGGAAGTACACGTTTGTAACAATTAGCAAACTGATAGTCAAGTGGTCATCCGAGATATGACAGACTATTGGACGAAACCAGACCCTGTCAGCTTCCCATTGGCTCACAGCTGCAGGCCACATTCCACGTGCTAAGGACAGAAATATGTTGGTTTTTGTAATTAATCTCTGCACAACAACTCAGCGCACGACTCTGGTCATCAGAACTGCCCGCAGAGTCCTTTTCATTTTTCCAGTCCTGTTTGATTGTAAATCACTCTCGTGATTATCTGATGGTACTGTTTTTACCATCAACCATCCTGTGATATCAGTCCTGAATTATCATTTTTTATTGATTTTTCTTTTAAGCAATGTGCTTTGTTTTTAAGTTTCATGTCTTGAGCTGCTCACATGCGCTCCCTCAAATTGTAGAGGGAGAAATTGGTGATTGTGAGTTTTTCTTCCTTGATTGGTCATTAATCTGGGCCCACGGTGTCACCAACCCATCAAACTTCGTTTAGTTAGGTTCAGGAATCCTCCCTTCTTTCTCTTTGAATGTTTGTTAATTGGGATTTAACTGATTTATGCTTCATTTTCATACAAACCTCAGTTACTTTCACAAAGTAACCTTTAGCTGATTATCAAGCTTTCATTTTTCTTGCATTTATTAGGTACATTATCTTATCTAGATATTCAACATTATTAGGTTTTACAGACGTGTTACTACACAATGGTAAACGTCACCGCGGAACTACTTTTTTCAGACATGTTCCTACACATTGGTGAACAAAGCCCTGGAACTACTTTTTACAGACGTGTTACTACACGATGGTAAAGATGACCCTGGAACTACTTTTTACAGACGTGTTACTACACATTGGTGAACAAAGCCCTGGAACTACTTTTTACAGACGTGTTACTACACGATGGTAAACATCACCCTGGAACTACTTTTTACAGACGCGTTACTACACATTGGTGAACAAAGCCCTGGAACTACTTTTTACAGACGTGTTACTACACGATGGTAAAGATCACCCTGGAACTACTTTTTACAGACGTGTTACTACACGATGGTAAACATCACCCTGGAACTACTTTTTACAGACGCGTTACTACACATTGGTGAACAAAGCCCTGGAACTACTTTTTACAGACGTGTTCCTACACATTGGTGAACAAAGCCCTGGAACTACTTTTTACAGACATGTTCCTACACATTGGTGAACAAAGCCCTGGAACTACTTTTTACAGACGTGTTACTACACGATGGTAAAGATCACCCTGGAACTACTTTTTACAGACGTGTTCCTACACGATGGTAAACATCACCCTGGAACTACTTTTTACAGACGTGTTACTACACATTGGTAAACGTCACCCTGGAACTACTTTTTACAGACGTGTTACTACACGATGGTAAACGTCACCCTGGAACTACTTTTTACAGACGTGTTACTACACGATGGTAAACATCACCCTGGAACTACTTTTTACAGACGTGTTGCTACACGATGGTAAACATCACCCTGGAACTACTTTTTACAGACGTGTAACTACACATTGGTAAACATCACCCTGGAACTACTTTTTACAGACGTGTTCCTACACGATGGTAAACATCACCCTGGAACTACTTTTTACAGACGTGTTCCTACACATTGGTAAACATCACCCTGGAACTACTTTTTACAGACGTGTTCCTACACGATGGTAAACATCACCCTGGAACTACTTTTTACAGACGTGTTCCTACACGATGGTAAACATCACCCTGGAACTACTTTTTACAGACGTGTTCCTACACATTGGTAAACATCACCCTGGAACTACTTTTTACAGACGTGTTCCTACACGATGGTAAACATCACCCTGGAACTACTTTTTACAGACGTGTTCCTACACAATGGTAAACGTCACCCTGGAACTACTTTTTACAGACGTGTTCCTACACGATGGTAAACATCACCCTGGAACTACTTTTTACAGACGTGTTCCTACACATTGGTAAACAAAGCCCTGGAACTACTTTTTACAGACGTGTTACTACACGATGGTAAACATCACGTTGGAACTACTTTAACTTAAGTGTTACTACACGATGGTAAACATCACCCTAGAACTACTTTTTACAGACGTGTTCCTACACATTGGTGAACAAAGCCCTGGAACTACTTTTTTACAGACGTTGTGCTGCATCAGATTCACAATCAGTGAATATTTATGGGATTTTTCATCATCTCAGATGTTATTTGTTCCACTGGGAATGAAACATGCTGACGAGATTCTGTTTGTATTTACGTTTTACGCAGCGTTCCAACCTTTTGGGAACTGGGTTGTACTTCGATTGTTTTTTCCTCTTTCATGACTGGTTTACCAGATTATCATCTTTTGACTTGTTCTGGAATGTTACTGAAGCATCTGTGCCTCATAGACTAGATTCTGACAGTTTTTCAGTATATTAAAAAAACACAAAGTTTAACTTACAGCAATTTTCTTTAACTTAGCATATTTCATCTAGTGTGAGCAAATCTAATCCAATTAAGATGAAGTGATTTTCTTGCTGTAAGTGCTGATGTGGCCAGCTTTGTGTTATCAACAGAGCAGCAGATATACGACAGTGTGTTTAGCTTCGATTCAAACGTGTGGGTGTAAACCCTCAGTCTCCACATGGAAACGTGATGCGACTGCTGAAGCAGCGTAAAAGAGCTGCAGCTTCCAACAAACAAAAGAACTAATGCTTTTCTAATTCACGTGATGAGCAGCCAACATAGTCGGCTTTCTGGCAAGAAGCTTCACCCTGGAATAGTCTTTAACACTCAATTCAGGCAGGTTGTTAAAAATCAGAGCCAACACTGCAGATTACACATCCAGTCTGCAGACTCACACAAAGCATGCAGGTGAAGGATTCTCACGCCTTGTTTTGTGTGTCTACAACATGAATTAGCCAGCATGCATATTCAGATGGATGGTCATGTCACTAATAGCAACAGCAGCGCTGCAGTTTAGGGAATGAGTGAATCCATTTTAATAATGAATGATACATGCTGGGCCGGAGCACTCAGGCCCATTTTACTGCTTTCATGTCAGTCAGTCCAGACGCACTAGACGAGATAACAGCTGGATATAATTCTAAACAACCTCTGAATGTCTCCAGCCCTTTCTTTTATTATTGTCCCAGTAGTTTCTAGCCTGCAGGGTTTGTATACTGTTCAACATTTTATGGGATGGCTGTGGGGGCTTGGAGGAGGAATGTGGAAAAGACAGATGAGCTTAGTTCTTAATGGCTTTTCTGTTTTGTGATCCTTTGCCAGGCCTTCACTGCGGCTTTCTTCAGTTGTTGTTGCAGTCGGATTTGTCTTTGCTCCCTCTGACATTGCCTGTTAATCTGCAGCATCTCATCCACTTGCTGCTTCAGGCCAGTTCTAACGCAGGATGAAATAAATGATTCTGTCTGTTGTTTAAGTTCCTCAAATCTAACATGAAGCTTCTACTTAAATAAAAGATGTGAATAAGGTGTACATAATTATTTTATGTACTTTTAACTTAAAACCAGACGAATCAGTATTTACCTTATTAATTCATGTTGAGGTCACATGAAGTAATTAAGTTCAAGCATTTGGCAGAAATGTGGTGTTGTGTTCAAACCATACACCGTTAATAGAGCAGGGGCAACCTTCCGCTACGTCACCTGCTGGTTTCTGAAGAGCTAAAAGTGAAGCCAGGCGGGCGTGTCCCACTGTCGCCATCTTGCCGTGTCACGTGTGTCGTCACTCCCGGAAAATACTAAAATGGGCAAAGGCAAGGCCGCTCCAAGCCACGGGCAAATGATTGACAGCTGACGTTCTCTGGGCTAAACGCTAACTGAGCTAACTCCAAACTAACAGGAGTTAAAAAAAAAAACACTGTTGTGCTGCTCTGCTACAAACTGAGACCTTTCCGAGAGCTAACAAGGAGCTAACTGTTAGCCACCAGTCGGCTGGCCGGCTTCCGGTCTGCCGCATGTCAATCAAAAGGACATGCCCTTAATTATGTGTAATTTCAATATTAAATAACATCTAAGCGGATGAGTTCTAAAAAAAATACACCCCCCTCACAGTTGACATGAAAGTAAACTTGACCTATTAAACCTAAAATGATGTTTTGAACCAGACTGTAAACATGTTTATTTCTGCTGTAAACATGTTTATTCTGCTGTAAACATGTTTATTCCTGCTGTAAACATGTTTATTCTGCTGTAAACATGTTTATTTCTGCTGCAAACATGTTTATTTCTGCTGCAAACATGTTTATTTCTGCTGTAAACGTGTTTATTTCTGCTGTAAACATGTTTATTCCTGCTGTAAACGTGTTTATTTCTGCTGTAAACATGTTTATTCCTGCTGTAAACATGTTTATTCCTGCTGTAAACGTGTTTATTCCTGCTGTAAACATGTTTATTCTGCTGTAAACATGTTTATTCTGCTGTAAACGTGTTTATTCCTGCTGTAAACATGTTTATTCTGCTGTAAACATGTTTATTTCTGCTGCAAACATGTTTATTTCTGCTGTAAAAGTGTTTATTTCTGCTGTAAACATGTTTATTCCTGCTGTAAACATGTTTATTCCTGCTGTAAACGTGTTTATTCCTGCTGTAAACATGTTTATTCTGCTGTAAAAATAAAAACATGTTTATTCTGCTGTAAACGTGTTTATTCCTGCTGTAAACATGTTTATTCTGCTGTAAACATGTTTATTTCTGCTGCAAACATGTTTATTTCTGCTGTAAAAGTGTTTATTTCTGCTTTAAACATGTTTATTCCTGCTGTAAACATGTTTATTTCTGCTAGAGAAGTGAAAAAAAAAAAAAAAAAAAAAAAAAAAAAAAAAAAAAAAAAAAAAAAAAAAAAAGAAATGTAGACTACATTTAGACAAACAGCTGTGATCTGCTGATCAAAAGGTTCAGACCGTAGCCTTATAAAGTCACAATCTGCTTCCATGACGTTTTCCTTTCTGCATTCATACTGTCATGATCTCCTGATGACAAAAACATTCTGCCTTTGAGCAAGGCAGGATTGTTGAGGTCTCTCTCAGCGCAGCTTCACTGCTCAGGTTGGACAGTAAAGTTGCCTCTTGTCTGTGGAGACCCAGGCCGGTCCTCCATCGTGTTCAGGTCCTGATACCGTCTGTGGAGACCCAGGCCGGTCCTCCATCGTGTTCAGGTCCTGATGCCGTCTGTGGAGACCCAGGCCGGTCCTCCATCGTGTTCAGGTCCTGATGCCGCCTGTGGAGACCCAGGCCGGTCCTCCATCGTGTTCAGGTCCTGATGCCGTCTGTGGAGACCCAGGCCGGTCCTCCATCGTGTTCAGGTCCTCATGCCGTCTGTGGAGACCCAGGCCGGTCCTCCATCGTGTTCAGGTCCTGATGCCGTCTGTGGAGACCCAGGCCGGTCCTCCATCGTGTTCAGGTCCTGATGCCGCCTGTGGAGACCCAGGCCGGTCCTCCATCGTGTTCAGGTCCTGATGCCGTCTGTGGAGACCCAGGCCGGTCCTCCATCGTGTTCAGGTCCTCATGCCGTCTGTGGAGATCCAGGCCGGTCCTCCACCGTGTTCAGGTCCTCATGCCGTCTGTGGAGACCCAGGCCGGTCCTCCATCGTGTTCAGGTCCTGATACCGTCTGTGGAGACCCAGGCCGGTCCTCCATCGTGTTCAGGTCCTCATGTACACAACCGTACTCACTACTTAGTAACACTTTCAGTTCAATTTTAAGGTTTTTTTTACATCAGCTGATGAACAGCTGCTTTAGTTTAATGAAGTTTTCAGTTCTCGTCTACTTTCTAGTTTTGTCACTTGGTCCTGTTTCTACGTTTTGCATTTTGAATCTCTTCTTACAACCTGGTCTTGATCATCTGATGCAAAATATGAAACCTTGTACTTTTTTTTTTCAGTTTTAAGAGATTGTTCAGGGGTGTACATATGGAGCATAAATGGGCCTACACCGTATGTTAACACAGACAAATACATCGCCCTTCAACTATAAACACAATACCAAAACCAATAAGACAGCAACGTCCCATCCACCCCTCACTATGGCTGAGTTTATTTTACTTTACCTGAGGCTTTGTTTCTAAGTTGCCCCCGCAAAGCTCAGCTTTCTGCTTAGATCAGCTTGACGACACTCGTGGGAGACGGTATTTGCTGGTTGGTGTTAACAGCCTTGCTTTCATGTCTGTGAGCTGCCCGCGAGAATAAGACAGCATTAACATTTACCTGTCAGATAGAATATGTCTTGAATGGCCCGTCATGACTTGTTAAATGTTTGAGGCCAGGGCTTGCATGCCAGTACAAATGTTAAATTTACCAAGGATACATACAAACTGTTTTCAGTCTGCTGGCAACACTACTGTGCAAAAAGCCATGCTAATTTTTCTGAAATGGGTGTGATTGGTATTTGCAAGGAAAACAACAACTGCATGCTTTTAAACGGGAACGACAAGATGTTTTTGACTGGAGGTGAAAAGGCTGCGACAAAAGTCAAAAAGGCCTTTTATATACATTATAGTTGTAAATAATTACAGCAACAGGCTGACTTGTTGACCGAGTCATGTCTGGTTTCCGTATATGCCGGAAGTGACCATATTCCAGAAATATCTAAGATAAAAAATCACAAACCTCTTAAAGGGGACACATGGACCCTATTCCCAATCTGAAACTGATGTCAGAGCCGTGGTCATATAAGCCCGTAGTTTGAGTGCAGAAGCTTCCATCTGACTGCAGAAATACTCCTGCAGACCACAGGAGCTGCAGTGGAACGTCCACACTGCGGCCATCTTACCACAGTCAGCTCGATCTCCTGCGTTCTTCTTGCAGATCCTCTCCAGTTCTGTCAGGTTGGATGGTGAACGGTGGTGTTCAGCCATTTTCAGGTCTCTCAGAGATGCTCAGTTGGGTTTAAGTCAGGGTTCTGGCTGGGCCGGTCCAGAATGGTCCAGAGTGGTTCTGATCCGCTCCTTTGTTATTTCAGCTGTGTGTGAGGGTCATTGTCTTGTTGGAAGGTGAACCTTCGGCCCAGTCTGAGCTCCTGAACTCTGGAAGAGCTTTTCCTCCAGGATCTCTGTACTCTCATCTTTCCATCAACTGCAACCAGTCGTCCTGTCCCTGCAGCTGAAAAACACCCCCATAGCATGATGCTGCCACCACCATGTTTCACTGTTGGGATGGTATTGGGCAGGTGATGAGCAGTGCCTGGTTTTCTCCACACATACCGCTTAGAATTAACTCCAAAAAGTTCAATCTTGGTCTCATCAGACCAGAGAATCTTATTTCTCTCAGTCTGGGAGTCCTTCATGTGTTTTTGGCAAACTCTATGCAGGCTTTCATATGTCTGCACTGAGGAGAGGCTTCCATCGGGCCACTCTGCCATAAAGCCCCGACTGGTGGAGGCTGCAGTGATACTGACTTTGTGGAACTTTCTCCATCTCCCTACTGCATCTCTGGAGCTCGGCCACAGTGATCTTTGGCTGAGCACAACAAACATATATAGCTGTTTTTTCTTCCAGGACTATTCTTCTTCACCTGCTTCGCCATCAGCTTCTACACAAAACACAGAAAGAAAAAAAAGGGGGGAAAGAGAAAGGAAACAAAAAGAAAGGGGGGGAGGGGGAGAAAAAGGGAAAGGAAGGGAAGAAAAAGAGGGGAAAATAAAGATGGAAAAAAAAGAAGCAGACCCCCAAAGGAGAGGGAAAAGAAAAAAAGAAAAAAAAAAGAGCAGGGACGAGGGAGGGGGAGGGGGGGCGGGGGGAAAAGGCCGGCCCCCTATCTTCTGAACAGCGCTGCCAGGTGCCTGGAGGATATCTATCATCCATAGCGGGTGTTTCGTTTGCAGAAATACTGGTGTGAATGTGAACCGGACTAGCTGAGAACTGCAACATTGTTACAACTTTCTGGCCGAACTGAACCAGTGTACCGGACTAACAGGTGTGAAAGCACCCTTAAAGTATTGGTGAAATGAAGGAGTTGTGCTGCAGATAATGCCTTATAGAGATGCTGCTCCGTTTCTCCCGTTATATGGATGCACGCTGGAGGGTGACTCATCGTAATATCTTCCGAAGGAGTCAAAGTGGTACAGACATTTCACCGGTGAGTTAATGCACGTATAATTTACGTCATCTGGGCGGTCCCTGCAGTAATGCCCTCTGTGATTATGTCTGGCCTGGCTCCTGGTGTGAATGGATCCCCAAGATATCGCTTCCTCACAGCAGGGTCAAGCCAGATGTTAAAGGATAACTTTCTTTTTCAACCTGGACCTTATTTCTAGGAGTTTACACGTGCATTTACTCACCGGTAAAGTTCTGCATCACTTTGAGTCCTTCGGAAGATATCACGTTGAGTCACCCTTCGGTCCAGTATCATGGTGGAGACGGAGCAGCCTCTCTATAAGACATTATCTGCAGTAAAACTCCTTGATTTCATCAATACTTTAAGTAGAATGAACGAACAAATGAGTACTATTGCCCTGTGAATTCAGAGTTTTGCTAATTGTGTTTTTGCTATTGTCTGTGTAGCAGCTGCTCGTCTCAGCTGTACTACGGAAGCACGCATCGTGAATGTGCAGCCCCGAAAAGGGAGTAGAACACCCTGATAACTCACGGAAAGCTAAATCTGGACTCACAGGACGATAGTACTTGTCCATTCATTCTTCTTAAAGTATTGGCAAAAATCAAAGAGTTGTGCTGCAGATAATGTCTTGTATGGTGGCTGCCCTGTCTCGCCCATTTTACTGGATGTCAGAAGGGCGACTCAGCGTAGTATCTTCCAAAGGACTCAAAGTGATGCAGAAACTTTACCGGTGAGTAAATGCATCTATAACCTCCTAGAAATACGGTCCAGGTTGAACAAAAAGAAACTTATCCTTTAATACTCTTTGGCCCTGATTTATGAAAGGTTTGCGTGTGCTGAAATGAGCACTATCTCCATTACACACGCAATAATCTGCCGGAGCTGATTTACTAGCAGGGCAAAAGGAGGTTTGCGCCTGTTACCGGGCAAAATAGCCCCGCTATCCATTTTGCGTGTCTGCTGTAGTTGAATATGCAATCTAGGCGTTTCTACCAGAACGTGCAAAGTATTAGGAGGAGACGATGCAAACAACTCAGTTTAACACGCGCAATGTGATTCATCAAACGTGCAACAGACAGTGGGCACAAAAAATTGCATATCTTTTAGCACGTCTGAAAAGCAGGTGTTCACTGCAGCTTTATGCACTGATGGCTGGAAGATGCTGCTGCAGGACTGCAGACATGCAGCATTGGGTCAGAATCATTACTCATGAGGTGTGCAGGCGAAACATCAAGTTTTCATTATCTAATTAAATAACAATCAACATCACTGTTTAACACAGGTTATTCTAGACAGATGAATCAGAACATCTGCAGCTGCAGCATCATGGTAGTTAAAGGAGCTGGATCCGCTTTTCAAACGTTCCAAAAGTCGAATGAGTGTTTATAAGCTAAACATGTTCCCATCACTACTATAGAAACTAATCAGGTGTAAATATTAGTTTTTTATACCACTAATTTCCAACACGGAAGTAAGATGGCTGACCGTCCTGAACCACTGAAGCTCTCCACCAATCTCATCATGTTTTACGCCCATTTCATGACGTCGTCCCGGAACAGACACTGATTCAGAAGGGTCACAGAATTGGTTTTAACACCGGCTTCTTCACTAACATGGATGTTATTTGTAAACATTGATGGATAATCGGACTCCGATCGACGGGATAAAATGGAGCAGCCTGTTATGGAGCTGTATGCTCCACCCAGAGTCTGATATGGAGTTTGAAGTACACGCAGTACCACAGAAGTACCACAGAGACCCTGACAAGTACATCAGCTAACAAGTCATAGGCTAACAGTTAGCATTGAGCTGGGAGACGTTCTCTCTCACCGGTGTTGTTGTCTGTCGGTGAGGCGTTTTTATGGTAGAACTGCGTCAGGTTTCAGAAGTAATCCCCGAGAAAAAAAACACTTTACTGCCCGAGATTCATGAAGTTGTCAGGAGTGAAGTTTACACACAAAGTTGAGTTTTTTTCTGCTCCTGAAGATAAAATTTAACCACTTCTGGAGTCGATTCGTCCAGTACAACAAATAAACTCCCACGCCGAACACAAACACATTTTCCCCAACTTTCTGTCCTTTAGAGCTAAAAAAAAAAAAAGCTTTTCTTCTGAACTCTGGAGCAAACGTCTGTTAGCTGATGGCTGTTTGTCTCTGAGGAAATCTTCCTGCAGGTGTTCGTTTCTTCCTCAGAGAGTGTGTATAGGTTAGGATTCTCCTCCAGTTTCTCTTCAACAAAGAGGGCGTCTGGCTACGATGCTGCACATGTGTATTTGTCGCTTCATGATTGGTGCCACCTCGTAATGTACACCAGTGGTAAGTCAGTCGTTTTAAGGAAGCCAGAGCCAAGCTCTGGCTTCCTTAGAAAGCTAAGGAATATTTAGGAAGCTAAACATATGTTACTCACACATGCACAAATAAAGAAAAAACAACTTAAATGAAATTTTTATGAGGAAATAACAGTAACCTGCCGAAAAGCTCTGAAAAGTCCATTTTTTCATGACATGGCTCCTTTAAAGCGGACATTAAAGGTATAGTCCGACGTTCCCCCCTGAAAATAAATGTTAGACTTGTGCAAGTGGAAATCCGTCTCAAATCCCACCTTTGGGCCTCTACTCCCGTGCTGTGGTGCGCTTGAACGCAACTCTCTCTCCCCTGCCTGTAATTCGCTCTTTTGTATTGTTTTGGTGTGTTAGGGACGTTTCTGGGTGGAGATTTCTGTTTATAACGGCAGCCAATGACAGAGCTAAGAGCATGATGCTGTGTGGAAATAAGCTCATGATTGGAGCAGACGCCAGTCACTCCAACTCTCAAAGGAAAAAAAAAAAAGAAGGAAAACACTGTGGATGCACCAAAGAAAAGATAAGAGACTTAGATAATGCGCTTTGGAAAACCAGGTTAATAATAGTTTGGCTTGTAGCCGCTTCTGAGCTCTGAAGGAGAAGCTTGAAGTTGAATAGACTAGCTAGAACGAGGCGGCCGTTAGCCTGAGAGGGAGGAGCGCTAAGTTTGAATACTGTTTGCAAACAGAAACGCTGGAGGGGCTTCGGACTCTACCTTTAATTATGTGTATTCATTTTCTGTTATTTTTTGCCAATGCCATATTTCAAATTTAGATCAGCTCCCGCACGCTCCTCCTCTCCAGCTCTGAGGTTGCTGACCTGCATGACACCCCCACCCCACACAAACTCAGTGAAAATAACCAGTAACGTGGCACAAACTATTGATACTATTTTTTACTGAGTTTTGTGTGGGGTGGGGGAATTATGCAGGTGCAGTACCTGGCATGTGCCAAAGAGCGCGCTGCATGCGTAGTATCAGACCATCTTCAACAGCGTCTCCTTATCCATGTCCTTATACTGGCCTCTTCTTACGACCCACAGGGAAACCTGCTGCATTGTTTTATTTTATAGTTATTATATTTTCATCCTATATTCTATTTTTATTTGCCTCATATTATATCTATGGAACTAATATCTCTCTATCCGGTTGAATTTCATTTTGCGTTTACCACATGCTCTTCTGAACTTTCCATGGCAAAGCAATAGTGCACGCTAAATGC
Organism: Atherinomorus stipes; assembly: GCA_023101725.1. NCBI lineage: Eukaryota > Metazoa > Chordata > Actinopteri > Atheriniformes > Atherinidae > Atherinomorus > Atherinomorus stipes. The sequence continues at coordinate 121,584 of JALJCO010010947.1, forward strand.
TCATTTAAATACTGCTGTTATAGCTGTATCAGGGCCTTAGGGTTTTTATTTAGGAGACATAAATTAGGGGATGGACATCATGCATACAATTGAGTTGGTGGGGGGTTGTTTGTGCAAGTGAGTCTGTAACTAATTTTATGTACAACCTGATACATTACACAAGCATTTAGTAAATAGTCATATCCAGGGAGCCTTACAAGATTAAAAGTATGAAAAAGGGTGACTCTTGTAGGAGAGTCAGACTTTACCCATGCCAACGCATGGATGACCTTTTTATGAAGAATTATCAGTTTGTTTAAATGAGTTGAGAAAGTATAACACCAAATAATATTACAGTAACTCAAATGGGGCTCAAACAATGTTTTATACAGAGTGAGGAGTGCAGACAGTGGAAGAAAATATCTCAGCTTAAAAAATAGAGCTTATAGTTAGATAGTTTTTTAGTCAGAAAATCAATTTGACATTTAAATTTAAAGGGACTAGCGGCAAGATTAAGAAATGAAACTCGCGACTGCCGCGACTGGCACTTCAGGTAACTCCAACCATTAACCAAGCCGTCACAGGAGCACAAACTGGAGCTATAATGTTGTTTACTTCGCTTTTTCTTTGTAGTTCCACTTTTTAGTGTCTTCCAGTTGATCTGGATCGTTTGCTGACGGCAGAAGAATCCATAACTATCGCTACAGTGTTTGAATTTACCGCAACCGTCTTCTTCCTGTATCAAAACTGTCAGGGATGTGGATGTAGCGTCATTTGACGTCACATCTGCAGGGCAGCGCGGGAATTCACCACCAAATTGCAGCTTTATGCAACACACAGCCTGTTCAAGGCAACGGAGAGAGACATGATGGAAACTTTCTTTTTGGTTTTTAACGCTTCATCACCCATTAGTCTAAAAAAACTGGACATGCTTGTTTATTCTTTCGTAATTCCTGCCTCTGGTCCCTTTAAGAAACTCATCAATAAGGATTCCCAGGAGTTTAGTGACACTCACTGCGTTTACATGCAGCCAGTAACTCTTTCATAACCCTTTCATAACCGGAATATTACCAATAACCCGGTTGCGCACGACCATGTAAACACTGGTAAAAACCTGAATATGCTCATTTTCGGGTTTTTAAAAACCCGAATATTACCCCTGGGTTACTCCTTTTCTAACCACAATATTTGGTCATGTAAACGTTTATTGGATTATCTCCATTGAAAGTAATATTTGATTGTTTTCTGCACATGCTCTATCTGCAAGTATTCTTGGTCTTTTGATTAAACTACAGGGAGTATTTTGTACCAGCGTTCAGACAGTGCTCTGCACAGCTTGCTAGTTTATGTATCACCATGGCAACACGCATCCCGAGAGGAGCTGGTGTGCAAACAGTTACTTCGTGGGGCTTCATCACTCATCTGGCAAAGTTTGGTGAAAGCGTGACAGGAAAAATCACTGACTCCAGCCGGAGTCTGTTAACTTCATCATTACAACCGTTCCCACCAGTCCTGACGGCCAACTTCATCTGTCCAGGGGGCTCTGCTGGAAACGGGAGGCGTGAATGTGTACAGCTCCAGCTCCGAGCACACGTTCTCTCCTTCTATGATCCGTCAAGTAGCTACTGCTGGTGGGTCAGTAGCAGCACTCCGGACTGCAGTCAAGCCGCCTCTCGCGGATCTGCGGTCAAGCCAGCTGGCGTAATTTTGGCTGTAACTCTGAAACTTGGCTGGCTTTACCGCAGTGGCCCCGGATGGTTCATTATCCACCATCATCATGACGTTTTCCGTGCGTCGTGGTTTAGATCGGGATATTCCAATTGATTTCAGTAATCATGTATACAGGAGTAACTCTGTCTGCTCACGCATGTAAACGGGTTATTCCTGATCTTTCAGAAACCGGAATATTGACCATAACCCGAATTTTGATGGCATGTAAACGTACTGACTGACTCTTGCGATTTCCTGTCTGTTTATTGTGAGATTGATTTTTTTAAAATCAGGCTTATTATGGGAACGAAAGACAATATCATTTGTTTTATTGATATTTAAGTAAAGTTTATTACAGCGGAGTCAGGTATCTGTTTTGTCAAGTTCACAATTTATAATTTGTTCAAGTGTATTTGAATTTTTATGGGCATAAAACAGATTGGTGTCATCTGCAAATAATATTTTATGAAGCACGGATGAGAAATTCACAAAATCATTGATATATAAAATGAAGAGAAGTGGTCCTAAAATAGAACCCTGGGGGACTCCGTGCGTGATGAGTTTACATGATGAGGCATGATTATTAATAAAAACGTATTGGTATCTGTTACACAAATAACTTTTGAACCGATCCAAAGCCAGACCTCTGATTCAGAAGTTCATCAAGTAAAATGTCAAAATTGATGGTATCAAAAGCTTTGGATAGGTCCAAAAATATACCAATACCTTAATAAACATTTGCAAGTACATCATTAATTTTTTCAGTGAGATCAAGTACTGCCATTTCAGTAGTAATTTTCTTTCTGAAGCCATATTGAGATGGAACTAATATATTCATTAGATCAAGGTAGCTCATAAGCCTGTTATATACTATTCTTTCCGAGACCGTAGAAAGATTGGGTAAAATGGAAATTTGGGTGATAATTGCTTAAGTCATTCTTATTGTCAGATTTAAAAATCAGTATAATTCGTGATTTTTTTAATGTTTGAGGTACTACTCCAGAGTGGAGATAAGTTGATGCAGTCGGTAAGTGGTTCAATAATAACATTTATGATATTTTTCAAAATATTACTAAAACTCTCATCAGCACCAGCTGAATTTGAGCCTTTCATGTTCCTAATTACTGAATAGATTTCATCACAATCTATGGGCTTCAGGAAGAAAGAGTTCCCAGTCAGGTACTGCTTAAGAGAGCTACACTGTAGTTGGCTGAGTTTATCAGATATTTTCCCAATGGAGACAAAATAATTATTAAATTTGCCTGCAAGGCTAACATTACTTGCATTACAATCATTATCAGGATAAACAGGGGTTTTCCGGCTCCCGTTTAAAATTGTATTTAGTGTTCTCCAGGATTTTTTAGAATCACCCTGAGATGCATTATAAGCCCTGCATAATAAGTACAGTATAGTTAATAAATGTCCTTTTATTATTAACATCTGGATTGTTTTTATAGTGTTTATATAATTTATCTTTTTGTTGAATTGAAGTTAATATGCCCTTAGAGAGCCATGGACTTTGAGTGGTTGAACTACATTTTACAGATTTCACAGGAATGGTTTTCAGAATGGAATCAGTTATTTCCTTAGTGAGAACATCAAATGCAGCATCAGCATCACAACAGCATTAGATTCCATTCCAATCTTTAACCATCAAGTCTTCACGCAAAAGACGAATGGTTTCGTCATTAATTACTTTCCATTTTATTTGATGATGTGTACGTTTAGGCCTACATGTAAAATCAATAAATAAGACAATAGGAAAGTGATCAGAGATCTCCGAGAGCACCACTCCAGATGCCAATGTGAAATTATGAATATTGCTAATGAAGTTTTGTGATTAATTTTGGAAGAAAAAAAAAATCTTGAACAGCTGTTGCCCTGAGATCTTGCTGGGCAAGTGCACACCTGAGGGACCCAAGCTGGTTGGAGGTTGCCTCATCACCATCTGGTTTCCATGGAGATAGATGGGATGGGAGTGAATTTTGATTAGTTAGGTTTTTTTCATTTTTCTAATTAGTATATTTGGTAGGTGAAGGCTCTTCACTGAGGATGGTTTCATCTGTAATTTATATCAGTATAATTAGGGATGCACGATATTGCAATTTTGGCCGATATCCGATATGTGAATATTTTAAAACTCATGTGGCTGATTAACCGATATTGATACAGATGTTAAAGCTGAAATAACAGAAATATTGCAAGATTTTGTAAGTAAAATAGATCGATACCACGTCTTTAAATTTCAATATGATATCAGCATATAAAAATATTGGGATTGTCATGCCTGCTCCCCCCCACTTCTGCGTTAGGTTTCACTTGCCTACTGATCACCGGTTCTCACTACAACTCCCACAATCCCTCTGTCCTGTTCATTATGGATTCCACCTGGTCCTCATCAGTCACACCTGTTCATCCCTCTATTTAACCCAGAGCTACCTCTTCCCCGGTGTCGTGTATTCTTTGAGTCACCCTGCTCTTTATAAAACTACCTAAGGTTGTGACTGCGTCCAGGCTCTGCTTCAGCCTGACAGGGATGCTTCAGTGTACCGATATTTTTTCCCACTCCTAGTCTTTAGAAGTTTTAAAGTCTGAAAAAGAAGTTGTTTTTTTTTTTAGATTTTAGAAACAGCAGTCTGATCGCTTAGAGGCGGGTGGATGATGTTTTCCAGGAGCAGTTTTTACTATATTGCTTGAAGTCTTCTTCACTCCCCGATTGCAGCCAGTTAATTAAATGTTCTGACACAAATTTTTTAAAAAATCACCTGTGGAACGTGCAGCACTGGAAAAACCGCATCCAATGAAATGAATTTCATTAGACAGAGTTTTGAACGGCCCGTGCTCATGCTGATTTTTATGTCCATCAAACTCGACTGCTCTCTGTCGCGCACCAACCGTCCTTGCGCGCATGTGCGCGTGCTCGTGACTCACCGTGAGCGTCCCACAGTGCAGACAAACCGAGAGAACATGGCTGCTCGCTGCTCGTATCTATGCCGCTGTTTGCTCTTAAAAAGAAAAAACGGATGTGGATGACGTCATGGAGGTGTTGGTGTTTGCTGTGAGGATGCTTTTTGGAGGTGAGATAATTATCACTTTTAGAAACGTGGTTCCTCTGCTGTTTACTTGGAAGCTAACAAGCTAGCCACTCGGCTGTTCTCGGTTATCTTCACCGATATGATTGCACGCGACGCGTTCCTGTGCCCTGGAGGCGTGGTTTTGGGGGGTGTATATTTTTTCAAATGTAGCTTGTTCGATCTGTTTTCCAAGATCTCCTACCCTGCCTTTAAATATGGGTTAAATAAGAGGTCGATATAGGGCGATACCAGTAGGGGGCCGGTTATATCGTGCTTATCCTTAAGTATAACACTAACCCTCTGTGTGTGTGTGTGTGTGTGTGTGTGTGAGAGAGAGAGAGCGCGTTTTTGCAACATTGTGGGGACCATGCTCCGGATTTTTACCATCACTGTGGGGACATCTTGCCCTCATGGGGACATTTTCCTGGTCCCCATGGGTTCAAACCCCGTTTTGAGGGTCAAGATTAGGTTTTAGAGATTAAGGTACAATTAGGCTTTAGTTAGGGTTAGGACAGGGTTAGGTTTAGGCAATCAGTCATGGGCATTAGGTTTAGGGTAAGGGGCTAGAGAATGCATTATGTCAATGGGTGTACCCCACGGGGATATAAAAACAAACGTGTGTGTGTGTGTGTGGGTTCCTGCCACTGTGCCTTCCACAGCTATTATGACACCACTGTTCTGGTGCAATGGGCTCCCTGCCCCCTGTTTGTAAATGTCACTACTGCGATTCTTCCTCCAGACCCCCACCCCCTCCAGCTGCACCAGCTCCAGCAGAATCCTGGCCTCTCTCATCCACCCTTTGCCTTGATGCAGCACCAGAACCTCACTGGAAATTTTTTTTTAATCACTATTGTTGTACAATAAATTTCCATCAACCTTTCATTTCATCGCTCCGTGCTGAATTGCTTCAAGCAGTACAATTTCAAACATGACCAATTTTAGTCATTTGGTCAGAAGGACACGCTGTGCATTCCTCACATGTTTTATATCCTTGCTTACATAATAATTGTTGAAGGCTTTTGTCGAACATCACCATGGTTATATGAAATAGTTTCTTTCCTCTCTCTCCTCCCTCTGCACATGGAAGCTAGCGACCATGATAAGGTAACACACCTTTCTAAAAAAACAGGAACATGGAGGCGGAGAACACAATGACAGAATGGAAGAAAAATTATTCAGTTAACTGGAGCTGTTTCTATGAAAGACAGAGCTGCATTATCTCAAGTCTTAAGTGATTACAGCAGAAGAGCTTTTACAAACTTCCAACTGTTGTGTTTTCTGTGAAAAGTCAAATAAAATTGAAAAGTTATAAAACATAAGAGAGAATGTTTATTGTCATTGCAAAAAAAACCAAACAACCAAACTAAGGACTGCTACCCCTTAAATGCACACAAATCATGTATGTAGAACAACACACAGAACACCCTTACAGAAAAAACACATGTGGAGCATCTAAGATAACATAAAGGATAACTTGCTTTTTTTCCAACCTGGACCTTATTTCCAAAAGTTTATACGTGCACATTTACTCACCGGTAAATTTTCTGTATCACTTTGACCCCTTGGGAAGGGTTGAGTTGCCCTTCGGTGTTCCTCCAGGAAAATGGCAGAGACGGGGCAGCCTCTCTATAAGACATTATCTGCAGTAAAACTCCTTGATTTCATCAATACTTTAAGTAGAACGAACGAACGAATGTGTAGCAGGATTTTGTGTCAGATAAACAGGTGATGAGGGAGGGACAGTGGAGCTGGAGGTAGAGCTGGGTGTCATCCGTGAAACAGTGGAAATGGATGTTCTATGTACGGAAAATATTGCCAAGGGGAAGGAGATAGATGACTTAGAAAGGAGGCCCCAGGACTGAGCCCTGAGGCACACCTGATGTAACGGGGGAGGGGTGGGATCTGAAAGACTTGGGTTGAATAAACTGAGAGTGGCCTGAAAGACAGGAATGTAACCAGTCTAGAGGAGTAGGGATGGGAGTTGTTAAGAATTTAGCGATTCCGGTTCCATTATCGATATCACTTTTCGATTCGGTTCCTGATCGATTCTCTTATAGATTCTCATTTAATGATGAAATATAGTATGAATGGCTTTGGTTGCAGTTACTCTTTGCATCAACCTTTTGCCTTCAACTTAAAGCTGACTTCAGTTAAAAAATAACTCATAAAATAAAACTGCAGTGATCAACTTTTGTACAGTATCAGTTTCTGTGCAGAAAAAAACAGCATGTTTAGCTTTTGATGAAGGATACAAGATCTTTTAGGACTTAAAGGAAACGGATTAAATAAGTTAGACTTCTTTTTACTCCTTTTGAACGTGTTGAATTTAAATTATTATTATGTGTGTGTAAATATGTGTGTGTGTATGTGAGTTTCGTTTCATTTGTCAGATATTTTGTTATAATTTATTAGAGCTGCAGCAAACGATTATTTTAATAGCCGATTAATCTACCCCTGTAATTGATCGATTATTCGATTAATCGGATAAGCTCTATGTTTGTAAAGATCTGACTGAGATGCAGTGGAGTAATAATGAGTCCAAATTGGCACCAAAGACTGTGGTTGATATGTAACAAGTAGGTGCATTACTGCCACCTACTGGTAGGGAGTGTCCAGAAATAGTTTATACAGACCGGAAGTAGGGCTGGGCGATATTGAATTTTAGTAATATCCAAATATTTTTATGGCTTGTCGCAATACACAATATATATCTCAATATTTTACCTTAACCTTGAATTAATGCTTTGATGCATATAATCACATTCGTAAGATGATTCTGTGTCTACATTAAACATTACTGTTCATACTGCATTAATACTTGCTGATTTTAAACATTCATACCAAAAAAGTCAAATCATAACTAAACAAATTGATCAAAACTGTATTTAACAGTTAAAGCAGTGCAACAAACATCAAAAATAAAGTGCTTATGACTACTGTTATGCCTTTTGGTAAACGAACCAGATATTCATGGTGTGAATTATTTACATAAAAAAGGGAATAAATAAGTTGATAGTTACTAACAGTAAGTTATTTCATGCTAAAAAAAAAAAAAACTGTTAAAATGTTTTGATTTCAGATCTAATCAGTGTGACACATCTTAAAAAGATCTTTGTTAAAACGTACGCTCAGTTATACGAGCGAGTGAGTGCTCACATCTTAACGGGGATCTTTGTTGTTTTTCCTCCGACGATGTAGTGAGCGAGTTATCAGAGAAAGCACCGTGGAAACAACTCGTGTGCGCCAGATATGTTCTCCATGCGTGAGCCTCGGAAAACTTAAGTCTTTGTACGTATTGTGCTGAGTACGTGTGTTAATTACAGTAGTTAGTTGGCTGAAATTCTTCATCAACAACTGAGCTCTCAGCCAGCTGCTACTGCTGGGCACATGACGTAGCACGCAGCAACGAGGCGCGCTTGTGTATGCTAACCGGAAGCAGTGTATACAGACCAGAAGCGATGCGTGAAGCGGGGCTTAAAAAAGTTAAACGAAGCATCAATTACTAAAATACACTGCCCGGCAAAAAAAAAAAAAAGTCGGCAACAAAAAAAAAGGTCAAACATGTAACATTTGGTTGGAGCCTTTAGCTTTGATTGCGGCAGCATTCGCTGTGTTTCCAGAAGCTTCTGCAATGTCACCAGATTTATTTGCATCCTGTTGCATCAATTTTTCACCAAGATCTTGATGATGATTGTAGAGTCTGACCACAGCACATCCCAAAGATTCTCAATGGGGTTCAGGTCTGGACTCTGTGGGGGCCAATCCATGTGTGAAAATGATGTCTGATGATTCCTGAACCATCTTTCACAATCTGAGCCCGATAAATTCTGGCACGGTCATCTTGGAATATGGCCGTGCCATCAGGAAAGAAACATCCATTGATGGAATAACCTGCTCATTCAGTATATTCAGGTATCAGCTGACCTCATTATCTGAGCTCATACTGTTGCTGAACCTGGACCTGAGCAACTGCAGCAACCCCAGATCATCACACTGCCCCCACAGGCTCATACAGTAGCACTAGGCATGATGCTGCATCACTTCATCTGCCTTTCCGGCCACATTTCTTCCTGGAAGACGATGGTCCACTATCCTTCCAGTTTTTCAGAAAGCGTTGGACTGTTCTGAACCCAGTTTTATTAGTTTCTGCATCTCCTTAGATGTTTTCACCTCTTGATGCCAATGATCTGACCCTTCTCAGACAGACTAACATCTTTTCCACGACCACGGATGTGTCTTTCCACATGGTTGTTTAGGAAATGAGAAGCAAGTCATTGCACCAGTTGGGGTTAAATAACTTGTTGCCAGCTGAAAGATAATCGCCCATGCAGTAATTATCCAATAGGATTTGTAGGATTCGTACCTATTTGCTTAGTTAAATCCAGGTGGCGACTTTTTTTTTTTTGGCCAGGCAGTGTATTAAATCGATCATTTTTTCTAATTGAATAATTTGAATAATTCGATTAATTGTCTTACACCTATAATTTATACAGCAGTACACTGACACAGAGGCTGCTGCTGCTTTCCTTTTCAACATGTTCAAAATAAACTAAAGGTTAATATGATTCATGAAGCACAATACTTCATGAATAATCTCTAACATTATTTCAGTCAACGGGAGTTTTACGTTACCTGGGATGTTTCAGATGGAAGACGTGCTGAGGCTCCCCACCGAGCGCCACCACCGTTGCTTAGCAGCGTACGAAAGGCTTTATATTCCGACAAACTAACTGCTGCGTGGCCAAATGTTGGAGGTATTTCCTCCCTCTGATGTGATCAACGTTCCATACGTGAAACTCGCGCTTAAATCGTAATTTTTCATAAAATACAACCAAACTTTGGCGCACGTTTGCTGCGACGCCATGTTGGAGTCGTGACGTCATCATGCAAATGTGTCCGGCGTTTATGGAACCAGTAAGAGGAATCGTTAGGCAGGAAGATGAACGATTCCATGGAATCGAACAACAGAGAACCAGTTCTTTATAACTGGTAAAGAACCAGTAGGGGATTCCCATCCCTATAGAGGAGTATGGGTGATGGCGATGGAAGACAGTCTATTGAGGAGAATCGTGTGAGAAATTGTATCACTTAGATTGAGGAGGATGAGAATAGCGAGTAAACCAGAATCAGCAGCCATGAGGAGGTCGTTGGTGATTTTAATGAGAGCTGTCTCTCTACTGTGGTGGGGGCAAAAACCAGACTGGAGCTATTTAGAGAGGGAATTATGGGTCAAACGGGTGTGGAGATCAGTGGCAACTGTTTTTTCGAGTTTTGAAATGAAAAGAAGGTTAGAAATGGATCAGAGATTATTGAAGTTGTTCGGGTCTGAACCGGGTTTCTTAAATGTAGCAGTGACAGAAGCAGTTTCAAAGAAAAAGGTTTGTTCCTGGGGTGAGCGAAGAGTGAATGATGGTAAAAACAAGGGGCAGCAGAGAGAAGAAGCAGGACTTAAAGGTAGAGTCCGGAGTTTTTCTCTGTTTCTGTTTGTAAACACTATTCAAACTGAGAGCCCCCCCTCTCCGGCTAATGGCCGCGTCGCTCATCAGCCCCAAGCCTCCCCTTCAAAGCTAGAAAGCGGGTGAAGGCCAAACCAATATCAACCCTGCTTTTCCAGTGTGCACTATCTAAAGCAAAATACTTCCTTTTCTTCGCTGCATCCACCATTTTTACAGAGATTTCAAATGAATCTGATGTCGGCTCCAGTCGACACCTGAATTCCCTCATGTACGTGTCATTCTGATAACGAGCCACCTGTTTGATTCAGGTGTGTTGGAGAGGGGATGGATCTAAAAGTTACAGGATTATGGGCCTCGAGGACCGAACTTGGCCACCCCTGCTGTAGACCTAATGCAGAGCTTGCTGGCCCACATTTTGTTCACTGACAAGCAGACGGAGGAATAAAGCCAGATTACGTTCACAGAGGTAGAGTCAGCCCGAACGTGTAAGAATGTGGAGGAGTGACAAGTGGCACTGTCAATCGCCGTAGTATTTAAAAGATAAAACTCTTAGGAGAGTGCATTTGCAGAGTCCACACTATGTTAGAAGCACATAGATCACTAGAAGTTACCGGTGAGTAGTGGCAGCAGTCCGCATCCACTGGACTGGATGCATTGCAATATTTCTCTGCACTGCAAAAACTCAAATCTTACCAAGTATATTTTTCTAATTTCTAGACAAAATATCTCATCACACTCAAACTAAGACAAAATTACTTAAAGAGAAACATTTCAGTGAGATATATGATCTTGTTTTAAGGCAGTGCATCTTATTTCAAGAAATCTTATCAAGAAAATTTTGCTTGGCCCACTGGCGTGTCTTTTTTTTTTGGAGACACGCTGAACTGTCTGTCCAATGAAACACAGACACACAGATGGGCAGACAGACAGACATACAGGCAGGTAGTCAGACAGACAGAATGACAAACAGGCAGACAGACAGACATACAGGCAGGTAGTCAGACAGACAGACAGATAAACAGACAGACATACAGAGAGGGAAAAACCTCCAAACATGCAGTGAATGACTGACTGCTCAGAAAAGTGAAATGTGGTTCTGGACTAGACTGATGTAGGCTAGTTCAGATCACAAAAATTATTTTAAAGGAGATTAGAAACTTTCTATTTAAAGGTAGAGTCCGAAGTCCCTCCAGCGTTTCTGTTTGCAAACAGTATTCAAACTTAGCGCTCCTCCCTCTCAGGCTAACGACCGCCTCGTTCTAGCTAACCTATTCAACTTCAAGCTTCTCCTTCAGAGCTCAGAAGCGGTTACAAGCCAAACTATTATTAACCTGGTTTTCCAAAGTGCATTATCTGAAGCTCTTACCTTTTCTTCGGTGCATACACAGTGTTTCCTTTCTTTCTTTCTTTTTCCTTCGGGAGTTCGAGTGACTGGCGTCTGCTCCAATCATGAGCTTATTTCCACACAGCATCATGCTCTTGGCTCTGTCATTGGCTGCTGATATAAACAGAAATCTCCACCCAGAAACGTCCCGACCACAAGAAAACAAAGCTAAAGAGCAAATTACAGGCAGGGGGAGAGAGAGTTGCATTCAAACGCGCCACGGCACGCAAGTAGAGGCCCAAAGGCGCAGTTTGAGACGGATTTCCACTTGCACAAGTCTAACGTTTATTTTAAGGGGGGGAACATCGGACTATACCTTTAATAATGAAAAGATTAGCAATCTTTTGCTAATGGGAAGTTTCTATTCTTCTTTAAAATGATTCAAATAAGGAATAATTCCGGTTCAGTAACAGACCTCTGGTGAGCTGTTTATTACTGCAGTTATTTCCGAAGTCTTTCTCTTTTGGAAACTACTACTGTAAATGTCCTGACCCGGTTCCTCACCAGTAAATAGATGGATCCATCTTGGATTTAGCCTGGAATAATATTTACATGATTCTGACACTGTTTAGACCAAACTCTGTCCACAGGCTAAATGCCACATGTCACCAGCTGTTTCATAATCACACACATAAACAATCCCTGACATTAACGACTCCGGCTTCTGTCTACCGTCATGTTTAAAAGAAACACAGCAGAACAATGTCCAGCAGTAAGCAGATGCTTCCTATGAGGAAGAAGAAGTGAGCAGTGGAAATTGGAGAAGTATTCCTTCTTCCATGGATGGAAGAAGGAATATTTAACTGAAAATGCATCGTAGTCAGTCATTAGTATTGGTTTAGGAATGTCATAACTTTTCCTCCCTGAGATTAAACAGCAGAAATGATGTGACACGTGTGTTTTACAGGGTGGGATCTCATGGGGGCCTGGCTGTCCACACGTGGCCTATGCTGGCTCACTACAGATGCTGGGGGGGTGATGACCTGGATTTGGTTCTCAAAATTGTTGTGACTGCAACCGTCCTTATGATGTATTAAACCCTTCAGAGCAAAAGTGAATCTGCAACAGAGACAGCTGTTCCAACTAGCTCCATGCTAAAGGATAACTTCCTTTTTTTTTCAACCTGGACCTTATTTCTAAGAGTATATATGTGCACTCAAAGTTTCTGTATCACTTTGAGTCCTTTGGAAAATACTACGTTGAGTCGCCCTTCGGCATACGTCCAAATGTGGGAGACGGGGCAGCGACTATAGAAGACATTATCGGCAGTAAAACTCCTTGATTTTCACCAATACTTTCAGCAGAGTGAACGAATGAACGAGTACTATTGTCCTGTGAGTCCAGATTTAGCTTTCCGTTAGTTATCAGGGTTGTACACACGTTGGGGCGGTGCGTTTATGATGCACGCTTCCGTAGTACAGCTGAGACGAGCAGCTGCTACCCAGACAACAACAAAAACTCACAGGACAATAGTACTCATTCGTTTGTTCAATATCAGCAAATTTTGAAAGGTTTTTTTTAATACAGTTTTTTTTACAGTGACTGTAACATTATTGACCACATCAAAGTAAAGCGGGTCACAGACAGCTTACCTTTTCCATCGTTAGCAGTTGCCAAGCTAGCTACACACAGTAATGCGCCGTGTGGCGCCTCAGGGGGAAGCGAGGTGCAGCAAAGACAAAACACTATTGGTTGATCAGAAACTCTTTCCTCCGGCACTCTACAGTGATTGGCTACAAACACTTTACGCTGCTGCTTTCTACTTTGAGTTGTGAATACGACATGCACATATGTCCTACTGAATTCACATATCAGCAGCTTTTGGCGTAGTTTTGGGAGGCCAGTCGTACCAGCGTATTTAGATGTCAAATTGCGTACCTGCTATGCAAAATACGTACATGTTGGCAGGGCTGCGGGTGTCTGAGAGGGAGCAGCCACTGCTGGGGTGGGTGCAGATCAGCTATGCTTGGGTAGCCAGTTGCTTGAATTCCCACTTTGCTGTTCATTTTCTATTTAAAAAACAAGAAGGTGTATGTAGGATATGTTGTTCTGGTAATGTTTTCTTCTTACGGCTCCAGTCTCACACTAAAATCTGCCGGGTTATTTCACCATCTCAACAGCAGGTTATGAAATGTGTGACTGGTTTTGGGTTATTACTGGAGTTATTTTTGTGAACCCATTGAGTTAAACCAGCTGAATTATGCTGAGTTGGGTTTTAATTAGGGATCGAGCAATACATTGGCCAGCCGATATTTGCGTTTTTGGCTGGTATTGGCCGATACGTCGGGTGTGTTGGCCTATACGCGCCCCTCTGCATAATTTCCTGACAGGCATCTTTACAGACAGCAGTCGCTGGGAGATGCCCCCCCTCTCCCCCCTCTCCTGCACTAGCAGTGCTGGAAGCCTGCAGCTCTGACCTACTGAAGCTTTTTATACTATTAAAATTCCTAAAATGAGTTTTCATGGTGTCCTTCATCACATTCAGCCGCAGCAGCAGCCAGCTGATGGACAGCAGTGAAAAGCGCCGCCTGACTTTACTACACAATCAGATAAAAATCATTTTAGGAGGGCAAAAGCTCAGATGTGTTCCAAATTGTTTTTGTTATCCATCAGGGTTATGGATCATGAGTTCCAGACTTCGCGCTGCCTTGAAGACAAGGGCAATGTGGACAGAAAATGAGAAATCTGTATTTAGGCTGATCTCTGTCACAGAGTAGAAGCAGGAGGAAAGTTCCTGCTGCTTTTTGAAGCTGACCATCGGCTCTCCTTATGAAGAGAATTACAGGACCCAACGCGCCCAGAAAACTCACCTATGGAAAATGTAAATCTCTCTCCTGTGTGTGTTTGGGAAAAAAGAAGAGATCCCCACAGCAGCGGGTTAGAAACTGTCTCCGTGCTGGAAAACTCAAACATGAGCAGAGACGGAGGCATGTCGGGTCTCCAGTGGGCAGTGAAAGTTTTCATCCACACATCCAGATGTGAAACATCCTGATAAAAGCAGAAAAACAACAGAAGCTCTGCAGCTCCGCGTGCACAGAGGAACTGATTATGGCTCATATGATCTCTGCGTCTTCCCCAGCAGCAAAAACGTTCTGCAGAACCGGACCTGCCGGGTCCGAGAGCGCAGGTGCAGGACGACATGAAAGATGTCCAGACTCACCTGCACCGTCAGAAAATGTCACTGTGCAGGTCATCGTCAGATATTTGTGTTTTTACCCCCAAAACTCTGTTACAGTGTAAATGAGAGGCCGGAAAGCAGCAGCACTTCTGCTCCCTCAGTGCTGTAATCAGCCCCGATGATGATGATGATTTTTCAGCTCAAGTAAAACCGAGAATGAGATCAAAATGAAATCAAGTAGAAAAACTGATTTTCATTTAGATTGATCTTCCAGCTTGATCACACTTCAATAAACACATGAATACAGGATCAATTATAAATAATATTTTTTACAAAAATATATAAAAATATGAAAAGTGGTACAGTAACCTGTTTACTGTACAAATGTAGAAATTCTAATAACACTAGATAGATAGATGTCTCTCTCTCTCTCTCTCTCTCTCTCTCTCTATATATATATATATATATATATATATATATATATATATATATATATATATATATATATATATATATACGTTGAACAGATAGTTTTAATAAACAGCTGATCGAGGTGGTGACAAAGTACGGAAATGTAAACTACACACGAGGCATTTAAATACACTGACACCACCAAGTGTGCAACCTCAGAAGTTTATTGCAAATGTATAGTCACAGGATGAACAAGGTGGGGGGGGTGTTAATCATGTTTTTGTTAAACTGAACTGATGCTTCCTTGTATTCATGGGGAAATACTGCTTGGAAAACACATGACAAAAGAAAAAAATAGCATTTTAAATCGCAATTGCAATATTGGTGGAAAAAAAAAATTTCAATTAGATTTTTTCCCAAAATCATTCAGCCGTAGTTCCTTTCACCTCCAAAATCCTTAAAAAGGCAGTTTCCCTTCAACTTCACTCCCATCTGGTCCAAAACTCCCTCTATGACCAGTTCCAGTCTGGTTTTCACCCCCGCCAAAGTACAGGAACTGCTCTCATTAAAATCACAGAGAACCTCTTCATGGCTGCTAATTCTGGTTTCTTCACCGTCCTCATCCTTCTTGACCGGAGCGCAGCCTTCGACACAACCTCTCACACCATTCTTCTTATTAGACTGTCCTCCACCGGCATTTTCCTCTCACCTGGGTTCATTCTTATCTCAGGCGGCTCCCAGTTTACTCAGAGTCCCTCAGATCACATCCCCGGGGCTCACAGCAAATTCAAATCCTCAGCCTGAACTTTTTTGGAAGAGTGGGTTTGTTTAAACAGAGTTTATTTGCATTTCAGCTGGAGAATTTGGCCAAAAATAGGGGATATTTTTTGTGCGACTGGGGTCTAAATTGTGAGGTATTTGCACTTTCTTGCTGCTCGTGTATAATTTTCTGCCAGCATAATGCTGGGATGTCTGTTTTTCCAAGTCGAGTCTCCAGTGTTATGGCTCACTGGCTTGCAAGTCACTTTCAGCTGTAATCAGTAATCTGTCATGTCAAGCCTGGTGTCTGCTCTAGAGTGCATTATAATATCCAAGGAATTTAAAATCTATACTCATCCTTTATCTCCCAGCATTTTGTACCAGCTGATCTTTAGTTTGACCCTCCTACTACCCTAAGATTTGTGTTACACCTTTTGTCCGAAGACATGAAAAAAATGCAATAACAAATAAAGCCATAGAATTACTGTATATTATTACTTTAATTTTTTTTATAACGATATCATCACTGGCTTCAGTGCTCAACATGCATAACAAATACAAATAAAGTGAAAAATTTTCACTTTTTTAGTTTCTATAGAAACGAAAGAAACTAATAAATACATTTAAAAAATTATTTATTGAAATAAAATGTTGCTTTTGAATTGTGGTAAGAAATAATAATTAAAAAAAACAAACAAACAAAACTGTACCAGACACATTTGTGTAGCTTTTGCATGAACAGTGAACCAACATACCTGTCAACAGGTGCAGAAGTCTTTTTGAACTTTACAGAAAACACCTGATTGCAGTGATTTCCTCAAAGTGTTGCTCAACAACAATTTAGCTTCGGAGCCCCATCATGCTTGTTAAAGGGTTATTGTGTAAGTTCTCCTGTGTTTTATTCACAAAAACTGATTATTTGGTTCAAAAGTGTTTTTTCATTAATCAGTAATCACTCCCATCAACAAACTGAAGTGCTCCTCTAAGTTCTAAATTTGCCGTTCGTATCATTCATTTACACATCGAGCGGGGCGGCTCGGTGGAGGCTGCCATGTCGTATCGCCATGTTTTTGCGTTCGGGAGAAGCGTGACAGCAGGAAAACACAGTAACTCACCGGACACACCGGAGTTTTCAGCTCAGTTTGAGGTAATGCCTTTGAAAAGTCACCGCGCTGCAATGGGAGAAACCAGCGTCTCACTGATGCTGCGTTCACGTGCAGTCGGGCAGACGGCCGTTGGTAACAAACCAGATGTCATTTTAATCAATGAAGCCGAGCGAAAGACGGTAAAACATGGGTCAGGGAAAACAATACGACATCGCCATGACAACAAATCAGATGTGGACTGATGTCACTGCAACTGACGGACCACGTCTTCACATAGATGTTGGGATCTATGGTTGTTCCTGGTGTGTTCCAGCAGCTGTCCACCAGAGGTCGTCCAGGAGCAAGGATTGAATCTCCAGCAGGTGTGCAGCTGCACACCTGCATTCCATTACCTTCATCAAGAGGAGGATAAGAGGAGTCTGCTGCCAGCTCTTCAGTGCCTGAGTGTTAGCCCTCTGTGGTAACTTCAAGCCCCTCTGCGTCTCTCTGAGTTCCTTGTATTGAAAACCTGCGTGATTCTCCTTTGTTTTTTCCCCTTAAGGACAACATCTGGATTATTTCCTCCAAGACCCTCCATCTCCAAAATACCACCGTCACACATCTGACTATTCCGGATTTCATCTACCACAGCTGGCATCAAGACTCCTGTCCCATCCGTCCTCAAACTCAGCAAACCTGTCTGCCCTCCAACCCTCCACTCCACCTGTCTGCAATTCTCTGGAATCACTACCTACAGACTAAACCACAGGATCCCACTCACCACCTCCTCTCTCACTGACCTGATCACTCCACAGTAAGCTCTTGCCCTTCAGCATCTTCAAATATTGCTTCTTCGTCTCACCATCTCTTCCACTTCTTCCAGTGATCCAGTTTCCCAGCATCTCCGGAACCCACCTTGAATAACATCACTACCCAAAATAAACATCTTGTAAATTCCGTTGTCTCCTGAGAGTGTTGCATGTGGGTCAGGCAATTATCTAAAACCATGACAATAGAGGCCGGTGATAACTTTAGATGCAGCGGATGTCGTCGGTCTGCCCGGTTTCACGCGAATGCAGCATGAAAAGTACGAGGGAGCTGCTGCCGATTACGCAGTGTCCCTTTAAGTTGTTTTGTTTTTTGTGTGTTTGTTTTATATATTTCTGTTGAACCACAATTCAAAGTAGCATCCCATTCCTGATCCGTCGGGTTCAGGATGACGTTGGTCCACCTTTGCAGCTAGAACAGCTTCATCTTCTGGGAAGGCTGTCCACAAGGTTTAGGAGTGTTTCTGGGAATCTTTGACCATCTTCCAGAAGCACATTTGTGAGGTCACACTGATGTTGGACCAGAAGGCCTGGCTCTCAGTCTCCGCTCTGATTCATCCCAAAGGTGTTCTATGGGGTTGAGGTCAGGACTCTGTGCAGGCCAGTCCAGTTCCTCCACACCAGACTCTGCATCCAGGTCTTCATGGACCTGCTTTGTGCACTGGTGCACAGTCATGTTGGAAGAGGAAGGGGCCAGCTCCAAACTGGTCCCACAAAGTTGGGACATGGAATTGTCCAGAATGTCTTGGTATGCTGAAGCATTCAGAGTTCCTTTCACTGGAACTAAGGGGCCAAGCCCAGCTCCTGAAAACACCCCCACACCATAATCCCCCCTCCACCAAACTTTACACTTGGCACAATGCAGTCAGACAAGTACCGTTGTCCTGGCAACCACCAAACCCAGACTCCTCCATCAGATTGCAGATGGAGAAGCGTGATTGGTCCTCCAGAGAACGCCTCCACTGCTCTAGAGTCCAGTGGCGGCTGCTTTCCACCACTGCATCCACGCTTTGCATTGGTGATGTATGGATGGATGCAGCTGGTCGCCATGGAAACCCATTCCATGAAGCTCTCTGTCACTGTTCTGGAGCTGATCTGAAGGCCACATGAAGTTTGGAGGTCTGCAGTGATTGACTCTGCAGAAAGTTGGCCACCTCTTCTCACTATGAGCTTCATCATCACTGACCCGCTCCGTCAGTTTACGTGGACGAACACTTCATGGCTGAGATGCTGTCGTTCCAAAAAACTTCCATTTTCTTATAATCCAGCTGACAGCTGACTGTGGAATATTTAGGAGGAAATTTCACCGCTGGATTGTTGCAGGTGGCATCCTATCACAGTTCCACGCTGGAATTCACTGATTCCTGAGAGCGACACATTCTTTCACACGTTTGTAGAAACAGTCTGCATGCCGAGCTGCTTCATTTATACACCTGTGGACATGGAAGTGATGGAACACCTGATTCCATCATCTGGATGGGGAGTGAATACTTTTGGCAATTTAATGTATCGGATATTTGAATTTTAGCTCCATAAACACTTTATGGCCATTGTTAGGTAGATCTGTTATCACTTGTATAAAAATGAATCCTCACCTAATGCAACTCATGGGTTGTTTCAGCTCAAACTTAACAATGAGACTGGCTGAAAACTGTGGACAAGAAACACTGTGAAAGTTCACAGATTAAACCTCAGATCGCAACAAAGTCTGGCAACTGCAGAGATGTACACTTTAAATGACTGAGTTAGAAAGCTGAGAAAAGTTAGAAAGGTTTCAGAGTGACGTCCTCCAGTTCAGACTACCCGCAGGATCTTTGTTTATATATTAAAATTACAGCTAGGCATTATTATTTATCTGTTTTCATTTAACTTAAAATGTGATTGTGTTAGTGGCCTGAAATACGGCCATTTATATCTTTTCTCAGTGACTCCTCCTACACAGCAGAACAAAGATATTACTGAAATTTCCTATTTGCAGATTCTCATTAGGACTGTATATCAAACAATATGTATCTAAAATTATAACATTACATATAACAATATATAAATTATACATAATACATAAATACTAACAATATATAACTATAAAACAATATCTATAAATAATTTGGTGTTTTTGGAGTCTTATAGAGCAGATTAGTTCCAAAGAGGTGATAAGCTACTTATTCCAAATGCCATTTTCTCTGATTAACACCATCACCCTCCAATCTAACAATCCATCTAAATACTGCACGTGTGTTGAATCAGGATTAGGGTTAAGTGTGTGAAATGATTTGGTGTCACTAGATGGAGAGAGATTCTAACACTGAACACAAATAATACCACCATGATGATGGAAGAAACACACAAAACCAACAATTTAACCAAGCAGAAAAGTAATAATGCAGACGTTCTTCCCCATGGATGAATGGGTCAGCTTGCAGTTCAAACTCAACCCACTGCACACACAACAAGCCCCTGCTCTGGCACAGCATGAGGCCACTTAAGGCTACAAAAGCAAACAAGCCGACAGGTAAACAGGCAGCAGTAAGTGCACATGGTCTAAAACACAGCATCTAACATGTAAATCTATGGGAAATAAGCACAGTTAGCTGCAGCTTCATCTTTAATACATTCTGGAACATTCTGGACTTTGAAAGGGCGAAAAATCCCTGAATTGTCGTGTGAGTGCGCTCCGAGGCCAATAACTTCCACTTCATTCATGCGCTCCAGCGCTTTGATTTGGCATTATCTTTTCACATGCACATTCAAACGCTTCTTTATTTTCGGCTTTAAAAATGTTCTGAAAATTGCTGTCAGTGCTCCCATCAGACTGAACAGGTGCTGAGTGTGTTTGGCATCCTTTATACCTTTGTTTTATAGCAAGTAGGAATGTGGCATCAGATCATAACTGCTGAGGTTTCACAGTAACTGAACTGGAGAAACAACTAAATGAGGTGAATGTAAGCCCCCATCTATGACACACCGTGGCAGAGAAAAGGGCTTTTGTTGTAAACCTTCATGTTTTTATTCTGAAACATGAACGGCTCTAGAATATTCTAATATATCAATTTATATTATAATTCAAAATTATAATGTTCATGTCTTTAGGTGCTGAGAAACAAACGTCTCAATGTTCTTACCGGGACATAAAACTGAGACATGAATAGCTGGCTTTCCATTCCACCTGGAATTGCACAAAACCTGAATATCGCTATTAAAAACCGCTAATGGAAACACCAACATTTAAAAAAAAACTCTCAAATACCACAAAAAAGTTTTTACTCTTTCATGAGGCGTAAATTCAGACGTTTTGGCCAAGCAGTTTTTCACATAAGTGTCATGGAAACACTTTTTTTTTTTCACATTTACACGCCATCAGGTGTGACGTAGGGGGTTAAAATCCAGTTATTCACTCTTAATTATGATGAAAATGATCATTTACAAGCATAAACTGTGAAATCGGAGTGATGGGGGAGGTTTTATCAGTCACATATGTGAAAAATCCCTAAATCTCCGTAACTCAGCAAGCTGAGTTCATTTAGGACATTATACAGATGGTTTACAGATGCGGGCATGAAAAAGTTCCTCCTTCTGCCAGAAGTAGTGCAGTAATAGTGCATAAATGGTGCACTATCACTGGCTGAACGATTTGTCCCGTGAATACGTCATCACGCACAGTGTCCCAACTTGGCGTGTGGAAACGTCCTTGTTCCGGGCGTTCATTTATGCTCTGAAATCCTTTCCCCTGGGCACACAGGCGTTTCTCTGTGTGATTGAATTAGCAGACAAGCCGCTGCTAAGTGGCTGGCAGTCGGCTGGCAGTTGGCTGGCAGTCGGCTGGCAGTCGGCTGAAAGGGGAACTTTTTCATGCCCGCATCTGTACAAGATGCACCTGCAGCCAAAACCCTGAAGTTTCCTCCAGAACAGGTTTGTTCTTTGTCCTGGTCGTAAAAACTGAACGGTCTGTTATGGATCAGGTTTCCACCACAGCGCCTCGTTTCTCGCTACATGATCTCTGCATCACTCATCCAGGTGATCACACTCCAACCAGGGGGACAACAGACTTCAGGCTGGAATATACTTGCTGTGGACGCATGCGTCAGCGTTCGGTACGTTTGTGTACACAGTTGCAGCAGCACGTGAGGAGCACGGGGTGGCTGAAACGCTCGAGACTGGAGGTCTCCGCGAGGAGGACTATAGAGTTCTGTGACTGAGAGGCCAGTCTGCCGGTAACAGCGCATTTCCTGCAGCACGAGTGTTTGTCTCTGTGGAACAGGAGGAGACAAAAGCCCAATCACAATGTTCCCCCTACGTTCAACCACGCGCCCTTACTCACCACCACCACACCCTTGAATTGAAGCCACAGGGGGAGGGCTTTGTAACCTTCTAGGACCTGGGACACCACTGCTGCATTTACATTCAGGCACGTAACGTGTCACCATCACAACACACCCAGCAGCAACAGAGTTAACAGCTGTGGTCGTTTTTCTTTTTTTCATCATCATCATGCTTTGGTTGATTAATAAACAAAACAACCACACGTGGAAGAAGTCGCCATGATGACTGTTGTCTCTTGTAAACTGCCAAAATGCCCTCACAAGCTTTCCATCGTTATTTTAGCCTAGCTAGCGTGGCTAGTCTGGCTAACGTTACGAACAACTGTGTAACTGTACATGTGAGTTTTCCTCTCCGAGTCCCGTGGCTTTCCGGAGGTCGCTGCTGTTGTTTGATTCGTAATGACGTACAGCTCCAACCCTTTCCTCTGGCCCTTCCTCAGCAGGTCAGCATCTGACGTCCCTCTCTCTGAAGGGCTGGATTCATACCCCCTACCCCCCGCTATGTCCACTACCCCCCGCTATGTCCACTACCCCCCGTTATGTCCACTACTCCCCGTTATGTCCACTACTCCCCGTTATGTCCACTACCCCCCCGCTATGTCCACTACCCCCCGCTATGTCCACTACCCCTCGTTATGTCCACTACCCCCCGCTATGTCCACTACCTCCCGTTATGTCCACTACCCCCCGCTATGTCCACTACCCCCCGTTATGTCCACTACCCCTCGTTATGTCCACTACCCCCCGTTATGTCCACTACCCCCCGTTATGTCCACTACCCCCCGCTATGTCCACTACCCCCCGCTATGTCCACTACCCCTCGTTATGTCCACTACCCCCCGCTATGTCCACTACCTCCTGTTATGTCCACTACCCCCCGTTATGTCCACTACCCCCCGTTATGTCCACAACCCCCCGTTATGTCCACTACCCCTCGTTATGTCCACTACCCCCCGCTATGTCCACTACCTCCTGTTATGTCCACTACCCCCCGTTATGTCCACTACCCCCCGTTATGTCCACAACCCCCCGTTATGTCCACTACCTCTACATGCAAAGAGGGATTGGGACAGCACTACCTTCACAGGAACGCCCAAAATTTAGGGGTAGGGCTACAAAGTAGGGCTAGTGGGTGCACTGGGACGCACCCAAAGACGCCGGTAGTTGTGGACGAAGCCGTAGAGGCGCTCTTCTAAGCAACTCGTTGTTGTGTTCACCTCTGATCTCGTGTCCACGCTTTCCTTCACGAGCACCTCTAGTGTTCAAGTCAATATTGCACCACGCGACACGTAACCTTGCGTCGACGTGACCGTACTCACGTCAAATCTACGCTGGGAATGTGTGGCGGCCATGATGCACACGCGAACGTGTCGCCAGCAGCACGTATATTCCAGCCCTACACGCGTCCTCATCCAGCAGGAAATCAGAGAGAAATCCCGGAGGTTAAACTGCTGGGAGGTGGAGATGCTGAGACCTTCACGTCCATCACGGACATTCGGGGTGGAGCCAAATCCAGTATTCGGAATGGCACAAATAACGTGTTTTTTCCAAATACTTATTTTGACTGCAGCGCATGTCTGGATGAGTGAGTGACGGTCAGGAGTGAAGAGTGACCGGCTGCTCCAGAGAAGCTGGCTGAGCCAAACACTGTTTGGAAGTTTGATCGGGAGATTGGTGACGTCTGCAGTCGGGTCTCATGTTGGCTCCGTTTATGAAGCTCTGTCATGTAGACAGCAGGCTGTTAACAGAGTTACGGTAACGTTCAGTTAAAGAGATTAAACAAAGCTTGTGTAGAGCTCCCACCATGCGCTCTACCGCGTGCACAGCACCAGGTACCACGAGGGACCAACAAAGTCCGGCCTGAGCGGACTCCGTGACACTATCTAAAAAAACTGCCATGAAGTGAAATAAAGTGTGTGGTTCTATAAACGCGCACACGTGCGTCCTCAGCTGTGCTCCAGCAGCGCTGTAGACAGAGCGCACGTCGGAAAACGTGCTGGTTTTAAATTTGTCTGCAGTTATCTGAGACCTGAAGTTCAGCGACTCCACTGAATGAAACGGTTTCATCAGGACTTTTCTTTCATCAGTGGGTTTTTCATCACCAGTTTCAGTCATTCGTGTAAAATTATTCCATGATGACGTTCAGAAATGTGACGTGACATCACAGCGTTCAGCTGTCACATGATGGTGAAATGATGCCGTTATGGTATCACTTGTCAGTAATGAGGAGGTCACTGTTACGGATGCATGGACACGTGCTCTTTAAGCTCCTTCGTGCAGCCTAGTTTGAAATTAAATGTGTTAATTAATATGAGATTATTATGGGCTGCCGGTTGCTGCATAAGATGCCATGTTACCATGTCTTTATTCCAGCTCAGGGGGTGGGGGGGTCCCTGGCCTTCATTCTAACACCCCCAAATGACAAGTTGGCCCTTTGACCCTTTGAGATTCCACCACGTACGGGACAATTCAATGCATTATTTTCATCATTTTGACTTCACCACATAAACACCAGCACATCATCACAGACATGTTCTCTGCAAGTCAGTTTCAACCACCTATTAGCTTCATTTAATGCAAAACCATGTAAACTAAAAGTGTGACGCAAAAAACAAAGTATTCAATCTTAAATTTTACTTGAATACAAATACAAATACTTTTGTCCCCTTAACGAATACAAATACAGATACAAAGACCGGCTGCTGTGCACATCCTCACGGAGATGCAACAGAAGCTGAATCTTCCGTCGCTGGAGGCATTCTGAGTCGTATTACCGCTTAAATGGATTCAAAGTTCTTCTTAGGTTTCATTATCGCCAACATTTTATCTGAGATCTGAACTTTAAGCAGATTTAGAGCGACTCCGTCAGTAAAACCTCTGTATTCACTTCACTGGGACATGTCAGAGGTTGGACGTTTTCTCAGCGTTTCAGTCAGAAGTCGAGTCTGTGATGATGTCAGGAGAAAGCGACGTAGCAGCTCAGAGTCACATGAAGGTCAGTGTTACCTGGAGTCTACTTATCGCCTGCTCTTATTACGGTGCTGAAGCCTCTCACCAGGAATCTTTGATGAATCACACTTTCTCTACAGTTTTACACAAATACCCAGTTATTCTGTCCTCTGTGCTGCAGCTGCTGTCTCCTCCTCTTCCTCCCTCTCACCGGCTGTGAGAGTGGACGATAGGAAGCGAGTGTGGGAAATGATGTGAACATATTTGAGGCTCAGACAGCAGAATCAGGACCACACATGTTCTTAACCCTCAAAAGACCTGGGGGTGGAAGGTGTGAAACCTGGATGAGGGGGGGCCATGGAACATGAAATTTAAAGGTAGTTTTCTGATCACAACCTTTTCAAGTGTCATTTCAATTCAACAAGGAAAACTCGTTCAGCACCACTGATGGAAAGAAGAGAGAAAGAAAGAAAAAGCAATGAAGATTAAAAAGGCTACAAGTGAAATCACCTCACAAAGCCAGCCCATCTTCATCCTACCTGCCCTGCATCATCTTCATCCTATCTGTGCTGCATCATCATCATCATCCTACCTGTACTGCATCATCTTCATCATCCTACCTGCCCTGCATCATCATCATCCTATCTGTGCTGCATCATCATCTTCATCCTACCTGCCCTGCATCATCTTCATCATCCTACCTGCCCTGCATCATCATCATCCTACCTGGACTGCATCATCATCTTCATCCTACCTGCCCTGCATCATCTTCATCATCCTACCTGCCCTGCATCATCATCATCCTATCTGTGCTGCATCATCATCTTCATCATACCTTTACTGCATCATCATCTTCATCATAACTTTACTGCATCATCATCTTCATCATAACTTTACTGCATCATCATCTTCATCCTACCTGTACTGCATCATCATCTTCATCATAACTTTACTGCATCATCATCTTCATCATACCTGTGCTGCATCATCATCTTCATCCTATCTGCCATAAATGACGTGACTTCGTGATCTCGTGAGATTTCATCTTTTTGTTACAAAATCTTTCACAAAATATTTCATAAATTTCAGGAGATTTTGTAACAGAATGATGAAATATCGTGAGATTTTGTTAGTAAAAAAAATCGATATCGTGTTCTTAAATATCAGTATATCAGCGTATGAAAATATCGATAATTTTCCCACCCGTTGTCTTTTGAAGTTTTAAAGTTTGCAAAAAAGAAGTTTTTAAAAAAAGAAAAATACTTTTTTCTCTCTTTTTTTTTTTAGACTTTAGAAACAGCGAGCTGATCGGTTAAATATCGGTGGGGTGGCTGATGTCCGATACTCAGTTTTAAGGCCGATATAGGCCGATACCGATAGGGGGCTGATTATATTGTGCATCCCCAGTAAGGATGATTCTTCAAGCATTCATTAATATAAGCAGTTATGTGTCTTTACATCAGGGACCAGCACTAAAACCTGAGGGATTTTAAATCTGAACAGTCAGAAAATGTAAGAATGCGTCAACATGCAACTCATGAGTGTTTGAAGTTTCCCAGAAGTTCAAAGTTCCGGCAGAGCTGCATTATTCATACCTGCCACTGAGAGACCAGTTTAACCAGCAGAGCTGCATTATTCATACCTGCCACTGAGAGACCAGTTTAACCAGCAGAGCTGCATTATTCATACCTGCCACTGAGAGACCAGTTTAACCAGCAGAGCTGCTGCTGAATTTCCCACCCAGAGACACTTTAAGTGTCTGATGATCTCTAACGAACCCCCCGGCCTTCCTCCATCTCTGACCTCTTCATCATTTCTCTCACTTAAAATTGCTCATGCATGTGCAGACACACGCTGACACACACCTCCTCCACCCCCACAGCTACTCACTGTTGTGCAAACAGCCCGAGTGGGTGTGGACTCTCCGCGGCAGCAGGGTGCCTCCTTCACCAGCTCGTAGCCACATGAGCAGATTAGTCACAAACACATGCACCATCAAATCCCAGTCTGGGAACGCGTCCTCCAGGCTTCACGCACAAACTCAGCGTCAGGAGAAAAGAAGTTTGCTTCAGTTTGGAAGTGAAAACATGAGACGTGGAGGAGATGAGGACATTCACGTAGATGTACGGCGGCCGGCCGACACTGTTATGATTACACAAAAGCTTGTGTTTGCGCAGCACGTCGGCCAATCACGTCCACTGTTCATTTTCTCAGCACATCCACACACTTCCATTGTTTAGCCAAGGCTCCGGCAGCCACACAGGATCATGTATGCAGCTGCAGAGCCGTGACATTTACCTCAGTCAGTGATCAGGATCTTTCTGAGAATCTGCCCTGGTTTTGTCAGATGGATGTGCACGAAGGATGTGTGTCCGTGCTCCTCAATCACCGTCGCCGATGACGCATGATTCTTTACAATGAGCCTTCCAAGCGCCAGCTATGATTAGCATGTAAATGTGGCCGTCACTCAGCGCCATTATTTCCAGCTGAATCCAGTCACCTCTCAGCCTGCTGACTTTATTCCTGATGACATCATCCATATATGAAACAAAAAAGCTGTAAGTAAGTGAGACACAAACCACCAACCTGTCCTCCACACGGGTTGGTGTGGATCCATCACAGACCGAAACTGTATTCTTGTCATTTTGTCACATTTTTATACAGCCCCAATCCCAATAAAGTTCGGACGTTGTGTGAAATGTAAATAAAAACGGAGAACAATGATCTGCAAATTCTCTTCAACCTACACTGTAAATCCAAACAAAATATCTGTTCTGTTGACATAATCTATATTCTAAGTTCAAATATTCTTTTTAAATTCCCTTCATACTTATGTGTTCTTCATACTTAAACCTTAAATAGAATTACACACACATACAGTCATGCTCATAACTATTCATACTCTCCAATTAAAGAAAAGGCTAAATTCACAACAGTAATTCAATTAACAAGAAACTAAAAAAAAACTAATAAATAAAAATTTACTAAACTATAATCTAGTGAAATAACATATTGCTTTTGAATTGTGGTTTGAAAAAACAAAACAAAAAACAAACCCAGAGACATGAGAGAATCTTTCCCACGAACAGTGGACCGACATCATCAGGTGTAGAAGTCTTATTGAACATTAGAAAAAACACCTGATTGCAGTGATTGCCTCAAAGCGTTGCTCAACAACATTTTAGCTTCTCAAGCCCCATCATGCTTGTTTACTTCTTTCATTTTTTACGTGTTTGTTTTCAATATATCTTTCAAACCACAATTTCATATCAGTGTCATGATTTTCATAGAATTTTTATTTATTATTACTTTTGTCAGTTATATATATATATATATATTCACTGGCCACTTTATTAGGTACACCTTGCTAGTACCGGGTTGGACCCCTTTTGCCTTCAGAACTGTCTTAATCCTTGGTGTCATAGATTCAACAAGATACTGGAAACATTCCTCAGAGATTTTGCTCCATATTGACATGACATCATCACACAGTTGCTGTAGATTTGTCGGCTGCACATCCATGATGAGACCCTCCCGTTCCACCACATCCATGATGAGAACCTCCCGTTCCACCCAAACCTTTTTTGAGACTTCTGGTTGTTCCCCTTCCAAAACTGGCTTCTCTGAAATGAGATCTGGTGACTGTGGAGAACATTTGAGTACAATGAACTCATCGTCATGTTCATAAAACAGTCTGAGATGATTCCTGCTTTATGAGATGGCTCGTTCTCCTGCTGGAAGCAGCATCAGAGGATGCTACACTGTGGTCATAAAGGGATGGACATGGTCAGCAACAATACTCAGGTAGGCTGTGGTGGTTAAACCGCCACGTTGGTACTAAGGGGCCCAAAGTGGGCTAAGAAAATCTCTCCCACACCATCACACCACCACCACCAAGCTGAACCGTTGAGACAAGGCAGGATGGATCCATGCTTTCATGTTGGTGACACCAAATTCTGAGCCTACATCTGAATTTGGTAGCAGAAATGGAGACTCATCAGACAAGGCAACATTTCTCCATCTTCTATTGTCCAATGTTGGTGAGTCTGTGTGAATTGTAGCCTCAGTTTCCTGTTCTTAGCTGACAGGAGCGGCACCTGGTGTGGTCTTCTGCTGCTGTAGCCCATCTGCTTCCAGGTTGGATGTGTTGTACATTCAGAGATGCTCTTCTGCAGACTTCGGTTGGAACAAGTGCTTATTTGAGTTCCTGTTTCTTTTCTATCAGCTGGAACCAGTCTGGCCATTCTCCTCTGACCTCTGGCATCAACAAGACATTTGCTCTCACAGAACTGCTGCTCACTGGATATTTTCTCTTTTTCACACACACAAAAAAAAAAAAAAAATATGATGATGAAAATAATGATGACCTTGTCTCTGCAAGGAGGAGGAAGCCCAGAGGGGGGGAACGGAAATTAATCCCCCGGGGGGGGAGAAACAAAAAAAAGAAAAAAAGAAAAGGGGGAAAAGGGGGGGACGGGGGCACAGACGCAGACCCGGGCCCCCAGCAGCCGCCCAGAGACCTGAGACCGACTATTTCTGTAAGTTGAACTGGACATTTCCTCCTCTGCTGTTAGCTGTATGCGTCTTACCACTGGTCTTCTTTTTGTCTTTTTGTTTTGGAGAAGGTGAATCCTTAAACTCAGCCTGGACCCAGCGCTCAAAATCTCCACACTCGCCGAAGACGTTCAAATTAATTGGGTCACGAGGTGTCGGTAAGTGCTCGCTTGCTGTTCTTTGGGGGTTTTTTGTTGTTTTATTCCGTTTAGTGACCGGACTACTTGGGATGCGGAGGGATGTTAGGATCACTGCAAGACCACAGGGAAAAAAAAGAGAAAAAAAAAGACCCGCTGCCACTGACAGCAGTCATTATATTGTTCCAGCGGCCATTATACTAAAATAATGACTGCTGGAACGTTGGGAAAACCCATTCAAGTCAAAGGAGCATTCAGCAGCATTCTGAAGAGACGTATAATAAACAGATATAACAGACACTTCACATTAGAATTCTTTGATGGTTTAAACGTGTGTACAAGAACACACACTTGATCAAAGTCCTCCTCACTCATATTATCACAATCACACTCACACAGTGCCCCCCCCCCCCCCCCCCCCCCACACACACACACGTTTGTTTTTATATCCCCGTGGGGTACATCCATTGACATAATGCATTCCCTAGCCCCTTACCCTAAACCTAACGCCCATAACTGATTGCCTAAACCTAACCCTTGTCGTAATCCTTGCCCTAATCCTAAAAAATATGGATACACTGAAATATTGCGATATTTTCATATGCTGATATCATATTGACATTCAAAAACGCAGTATCGATCTATTTTACTAAAGAAATCTCGCAATATTTCATCGTTCTGTTACAAAATCTCATTAGAATTCACTAAAATTTCACAATATTTTGTCATTCTGAGATCATATTGACATTTAAAAACGCAGCATCGATCTATTTTACTAACAAAATCTTGCGATATTTCATTGTTATGAAATCTCACGAGAATTCACAAAATATCGTGAGATTTTGTAACAGAACGATGAAATCTCCCAAGACTTTGTAAGGAAAATAGATCGGTGCCACATTTTTAAATATCTATTTGATATCTGCATATGAAAATATCATGATATTTCACTGTATGAATATTTTTTTCCACCACTATTTTTTAAAGTGTAAACAGAAAACAAAGTGTAAACAAATGGATGACAAAACTGCTATTTGCTATGACTGCTTATTTTTTTCAGGTTCGATATCGGTATCAATATTTTTGACCATTTGAGTTTTAAAATATCGGCATATTGGATATCGGCAAAAATTCCAATCCCCCCTGATAAATCAACATGTTATTTGTGTCTTGGTTTACTGTAAGCAAGGTTTTCCTTTCTGAGCAGAAAGCTGAGACCAGATCCAGCCTTCTCTCATCACACAGAAAGGAAACTAACTCTGAATTCAGCGAGTTGGATTTAGAATAACTCACTGACATAAAACAGGGAAGGAGTCCGAGGAGCATCCCACCTGTAGCATCCTCCTGCACATGTGCGCTTAGAGAAGGCTGCTGATGCTTTCTCACATCCTGACACTAATCTTTGCTTTTGCTCAGAAGTGTTTACCTTCCGGACCAGTGCAGACATGCAGTTGTGGTGAAGGTTGGTCGTTCATTTAACTGGAAACAGAAGAACATTAACATCAGTGGAGACGCAGCTGTGCGTAAAGCCTCAGTCCTGCAGCGACTTCAGAGGCGGCCGAACAAACGTCTGTTCCTACTGTAAAAGATAAATCCGAGGAGCAACTCTCACATCAGGGTTCCCGCGGGGTCCTTAAAAGTCTTGAAAGTCTTAAGTTTACAAATCAGCATTTAATACCTTAAAAAGTCCTTAAATTTGACAGTTGTGGCAGAGCTGGTTTTGCCACTAAGCAGACTAAGCAACTGTTTAGGGCCCCACACCTCTAGGGGGCCCCCATTAGGAAGTCTAAGTAGTTTGTCTCAATGACCAACCATCCTGTAAAATATGGAATTGTTCTTTATTTGGCACCTAAACATCCTGTCCCGTCATTTTCTTGGGTCAGTAGTGATGGTCCAAATACAAAAGCAAATGGCGTCCTGCACTGGTTCAATACAAACAGTACTGAACCAGTGCAGGACGCCATTTGTTCAGTATTTTCATAAGCGTCCAATACACGTCTGTCACTTCCATGTAATGGAATGAATGGACCTCTCTATAAGGTCTGATCTGCAGCAAAACTCCATCATTTCACCTGTACTTCAACACGAATGAAACGAGTACTATTGTCCTGTAAGTTCAGATAGCTTTTTGTTTGCTATTGGGGGAGTTCTCCAAACTCTAGTGGCCGTGCCCGCCACTGACATGTGTCGCCACATCACAGCTGGGAGACAAAGTTAGCTAGCTAGCCAGACAACAACAAACTGCCATCCATGAAACTCTGAACTCACAGCAAAGAACAGCACGACTGGTGAGTGTGATCATATTTTTACCTACCGTGTTCCTGGAGTGTTTGGAAAAGGGCTGCCACAAACGTTTATTTTGAAAATTGTCTAGTCACCAATTATTTTAGCGATTAATCGACTAATGGGATCATAAGTAAACTGTAGCATATTTACAGTCCAGCACATCACAAACACCCGTCTGCTCAGCTTTTCTTGAAGTGTGTATTACTGTAACTGTACATAAATAAACACACACGGGTTAAAAAGGGACCATCCCAGATTATTTTTTTTTTTCTTTTTCTTTTTACCCAACTTTCAGGTTGAATATTTGACCCAAAATTTGGGTTATATTGATTAGAATTTGGGGTTATTTTAACACAGAAGTTGGGGAGACAACCCAAATGTCTGGGTTTAGAGAACCCCTGAATTAGTTGGTCCCTTTTTAACCCAGCAGTTTGACCCAGGACTTTTTAGTGTGCTGGCAAAAGTTTGGAAACTTTCACACTGAATTTAATTGAAAAACGTGTCCAAACTTTTGACTGGCAGCGTGTGTGTTTTTTTATGTACAGTTAATACACAAAGAAACGCTGAGCAGACAGAAAGGCAGACAAAGCAGTGGAAGGTACAGCGGCAACTTTAAGAGGAAAAAACAAAGCTTCTAAACAAGAAACGATTAGTCGATTATGAAATTAGTTGCTGACTATTTTGATAGTTGACGATTAGTCGATGAATAGACTAATGGTGGCAGCCCTAGTTTTGAATAAGTTAACATGCATCATATTATGACCCAAAAATGTTGTTCATGACATGAAGGTGTAGGGCCCCCTGAAGTTTAGACCCGGCTCTGAGTCGTGGTCTTAAATTTCATATGGTACGACTTAAAATATGTTATGCTCCGACAGATTTCAGTTACTTAGAAAATGGCAGCAATAAAACAAAACCATTTAAAAAACAAAACAAAAGCAGATCCACATAGTTTTCCCAAACAATTAATCTTGACGGAGCCTTTATATCAGCCAATCAGGACGAGATCAGGGCGGGTTTTGCTCAGCCTGAGGTTTGCGTGTTTACGTAAACATCTTGTCTCTTGGAAGAACATTTCGAACTGGTACCAATCATAGACGTAGGAGCAGATGATCAATCTATCTGTTTTGACAATATCTTTGTAAATGTTGGGGGGGGGGGGGGTGGTTGCCAGCGTGGCCGTGAAATGGGTTTAAAATCTGTTCCGAGTGGTCTTAAAAAGTCTAAAACTGAACTTGCTCAAACGTGTAGGAACTCTGTCACATGTAATCACGCGTCTGGAGTCGCATCTAAAACGTCTCTCTTGAACCTTTTATTGGTGCGTAAAGCGCAAAGCTGGAGACATATGCGTAACCCCCCCTCAGCTCAGCTCCGCTCCGCTCCGACACCCACCTGCAGCACAGTCTTCAGGGTGACCGTGGAGACGATGGCGGTGCAGATCTTCTCCCCCTTGCGCGTCTCCTGGCCCATGATGAACAGCATCGGCGTGGCGAGCGCGAAGGACGCGAGCCACATCGCGGTGATGAGCTTCTTCGTGCGGCTGCGGGACATGATGCTCTTGGCTTTGAAGGGGTGGCAGATGGCCATGTAGCGCTCCACGCTCAGGCTGCCGATGTTCAGCGCGGTGGCGTACGAGCAGCTGTCCCGGACGAAGTAGTAGCCCCGGCACACCGCGTCCCCGAACACCCACGGGTGGTGGAACCAGATGAAGTTGTAGAGCTCGATGGGCATGGAGAGGATGAGGATGAGCAGGTCCGACACGGCGAGGCTGGCCAGGTGGTAGTGCACGGTGCTCTGCAGGTTCTGCAGGGTCTTCTTCGTCAGCAGGGTGTACAGCGTGATGGAGTTCCCCAGAGAGCCCAGAGCGAAGAGGCACGCGTAGATGACGGTGACCACCACTCTGGAGTAGATGTCCGTGTTGACTTCCAAGTCCTCCTCCTCCGCTGCAGGAGCAGCCGTGTTGTTGTCAAGCAGCGAGTTATTCCCCAAAAGTCTCTGCGCCAGCGCGCCAAAGTTGCGCTCTGACAGCGTCAAGTTTAAATCCATTTATGTTTTGTCAGTGAGGCAGAGAAGCGGAGCTGTTGCGTCTGGAGCGCAGGCTTCATCAGTCTGGAAGTTGGAGGACAGCAGCTTTTATGTGTAGCGCAACAGGAGGCGCGCTTCTATTGGCGCTGCTGTGATGACGCACGCGCGGACTGAATGGACTCGGTACCACATTTCACCTTGGAAACATAAAGCTCGACAGATCAGCGAGTGGAATGACAGCGTGCAGGCTCCCTTTCCTCTCTGTGACATTAGTCTTCATCCCGCAGTGGGACAGTAAAGCCACCAGGTCTGCGGTTCCGACCTGACCACAGTCAGGTGAAGATCAGGCCTGGACGGGAGGACGGGAGGACAGGAGGACAGGACATGGATGTTTCTGCAAGACAAAGCCTGACAGAAGGACCTGTCACACCAAAGGTTCCTCTGTTCTTTCACCAAACACCTGTTCCTCCTGCAGCTCCGTCAGACAGAATTTCTTGAGTCCAGTGCAGTGGCGGCTGGACTAGTTTTATTCCAGGGGGGGGGCACAGCTACCAAACTCCAAAACAGACAGACCAAAAAGCAAGCACATCGTGAGTTAAAAGTATCACATCTGAATCTCCTCTCATTGCAGCAGCCTCATTTCTGAGGTAAATGGATCCAGTTTTCGTTGTAGGTTTTATTTACATCAACACACTCATAGATCTGAACTATGAGACTAGAACAATGGCTTCATTAGGAGATAAAAAAAACAACAACAAAAAAAACATTTCTGTTCCAAAAATTATTTTAAAATCACCGCATTTCAGTCATTTATAGAAATTAATCTGTGATTAAGATTGGAACTGCAACATGACATCACAGCATGTAGCTGTTTGTACCTGTATGACGTCTATGACATCACAGCATCTAGCTGGTCATATCTGTATGATGACTATGACATCGCAGCATGCAGTGTTGTATAAAGTACCCAAAAGCCATACCTGAGTAAAAGTAAAAGTACCTTACTGGAAAATGACTCAAGTAAAAGTGAAAGTTGCCTGCTAGAATATAACTTAGGTAAAATTTAAAAAGTAGCTAGTATTTACTGTACTTAAGTATCAAAAGTAAAAAGTACTGTTAATAAAATGCAATCAGAAATTTGAGTTTAACATTTTCTTTATTTCTGTTTAATTTAGTTTTTAAGTTTTAATTTGCAAAGTATAAAGGAGCTTCAGTACCTCCTTACATAAACCAACCATATAGAAAAATACTGTACACACAAACATCCTTACAGACCTGCATGCATGCCTACCAACATTCATACCCACGTACATTCAATATTAAATCATTCCTAATAAACTCTTGGTGCTTGGAGGTGATGCAAACAAACAAAAAACTTGATTGTTTGAACTTCATCATGACTGCAGTGCAACAGCACATGAACTGTCCATCCAGTCGTTACTGAACCCTGAAAAACTTTTTGTTCAACCTTAAAAGAAGTTGTTTCTCAAAATGGTGAGAACTCAGTCTCACTCTCCTTGGACTGAAGATCAGACCAGTGATGCTGAACAGTCGTTCACCTGCTGCTGAGGCAGGTAAAGGTGTGTTTAGCTTCAGAGACGGCTGCACAAGGCTGCTACCTAGTCCCACTACAACAAAACAAAGATTGTCCAATGACTGTTATGTTCCTTGTTATTTTGTAACGAGTAACTGAGACGCTCAGGTAAATGTAATGGAGTAAAAGTATTGATTTTACTCAGAAAATGTAGTAAAAGTAAAAGTCATCAGAAATAGAGGTAGTAAAGTAAAGTACAAATATAAAAAAATACTACTTAAGTAAAGTAACGAAGTATTTTTACTTAGTAACTATACAACACTGACAGCATGTAGCTGATTATACCTGTATGATGACTATGACATCACAGCACGTAGCTGTTTATACCTGTATGATGACTATGACATCACAGCACGTAGCTGATTATACCTGTATTATGACTATGACATCACAGCACGTAGCTGATTTTTCCTGTATGATGACTATGACATCACAGCACGTAGCTGATTATACCTGTATGATGACTATGACATCACAGCACGTAGCTGATTATACCTGTATGATGACTATGACATCACAGCACGTAGCTGATTATACCTGTATGATGACTATGACATCACAGCACGTAGCTGATTATACCTGTATGATGACTATGACATCACAGCACGTAGCTGATTATACCTGTATGATGACTATGACATCACAGCACTTAGCTGATTATACCTATATGATGACTATGACATCACAGCACTTAGCTGATTATACCTGTATGA
Organism: Atherinomorus stipes; assembly: GCA_023101725.1. Classification (NCBI taxonomy): domain Eukaryota; kingdom Metazoa; phylum Chordata; class Actinopteri; order Atheriniformes; family Atherinidae; genus Atherinomorus; species Atherinomorus stipes. The sequence goes on from JALJCO010010947.1 coordinate 157,964, forward strand.
TGACTATGACATCACAGCACGTAGCTGATTATTCCTGTATGATGACTATGACATCACAGCATGTAGCTCTTTATACCTGTATGATGACTATGACATCACAGAACGTAGCTGATTATACCTGTATGATGACTATGACATCACAGCACGTAGCTGATTATACCTGTATGATGACTATGACATCACAGCACTTAGCTGATTATACCTGTATGATGACTATGACATCACAGCACGTAGCTGATTATACCTGTATGATGACTATGACATCACAGTATGTAGCTGATTATACCTGTATGATGACTATGACATCACAGTATGTAGCTGATTATACCTGTATGATGACTATGACATCACAGCACGTAGCTGATTATACCTGTATGATGTTTGAATGATTGAACTGTTATCATGTCCTGTAGCACTATAATGCTGTAACAGCAGGTTCCTGAGTTTAAGAGCAGCTGTATAACTCAGCAGTACTGATTTTCATGTTGCTGATATCTACATCCAGATTATTAAACCTGTAGGAGGAAGTGTATAACTATGGTATGGCTTGAGTATGGAGTCAGCCTAACTTGTACTTGAAAACAGTACAGACTTAATAAAGATAAATAAATTGCATTTCTTACGTTATATTTTCCCACCTGATTTATGATTGTTTTTATCAAACAATAATTTGTCCATTATAATACTGGTTTTTAATCACGTCACCTTGTTCATACTTTATAGAGTCATACAGAATAACGGAACTGGAAGATGGTGCAGGTTCATTACACAAGTACACAAACAGTCGCTTCATCATCTTCCATCAGGACCTGCTGGGCCGGTCCGGGCCCACTTATCCACGTGTAAAAGTGCATTATGCATGTGGATCTGTTCACATTTCTTTGCTTTTTCTGAAAAGTGCTTTAACTATAACAGGATGTAGTTCCCTTATTGAATGCCGCCTCGTCTGTCCTTTGATGTGAAATCTGCTTCTCGTTTGTACTCGATCAAACTGTGCGGGCCACAAAACGTAATTGGATGAAATCTCTAGTTAATTAGTTCACTTTCACCAAGTGGTGCTAGTTGGAACCACCAGATTACAGCAACTATGCTAAGCTAAGCTAAAATCAGTGCTGCCAGATTCAGAGAATGGCTGGGTCGGCTAGAAAACGCTTCTGCCCACTTGTTCTACTCAAGGGACTGCAGGGGCTCATTTTCACCCAGGGGGGGCATATGCCTTTCAGTAAGATGTAATCTAAGCCAGGTGGAACTTCATGTTCATGTTGTGACTAAACGGTGGTAAAATTCATGTTTGCTTCGAGTTGAAAACTTTACTAAGTACCTGAATTTAAAGAGGAAACATACAGTTGTGTGAAAAAGTGTTTCCTCCTTCCTAATTTCTTACTTTTTTGCATGTTTGTCACACTTAAATGTTTCAGATCATCAAACAAATTTAAATGTGAGACAAAGATAACACAAGTAAACAGAAAATGCAGTTTTTAAATGAAGATTTTTATGAGTAAGGGGGCAAAAATCCAAACCTCCATGTCCCTGTGTGAAAAAGTGATTGCCCCCTAAACCTAATAACTGGTTGTTCCACCTTAGCAGCAACAACTGCATCAAGCGTTTGTGATAACTGGCAGTGAGTCTTCTACAGCGCTGTGGAGGAATTTTGTTCCACTCATCTTTGCAGAATTGTTGTAATTCAGCCACATTGGAGGCTTTTCCAGCATGAACCGCCTTTTTAAGGTCATGCCACAGCATCTCAATGGGATTCAGGTGGGGGCTTTGACTAGGCCACTCCAAAGTCTTCATGTTGTTGTTCTTAAGCCATTCAGAGGTGGACTTGCTGGTGTGTTCTGGATCATTGTTCTGCTGCAGAACCCAAGTGCGCTTCAGCTTGAGGTCACCAACAGATGGCCGGACATTCTCCTTCAGGATTTTTTGGTAGAAGCAGAATTCATGGTTCCATTTACCACAGCAAGTCTTCCAGGTCCTGAAGCAGCAAAACAGCCCCAGACCATCACACTACCACCACCAAATCACTTTTTCACACAGGACCATGGAGGTTTGGATCCCCCCCCCCCCTCCCCCCGCCTCACTAATAAAAATCTTCATTCAAAAACTGCATTTTCTGTTTTTTTGTGTTATCTTTGACTCACATTAAAAACATTTTGATGATCTGAAACATTTAAGTGTGACTAACATGCAAAAAAGTAAGAAATTAGGAAGGGGGCAAACACGTTTTCACACAGCTGTATATATATACATACATACATATATATATATATATATATATATATATATATATATATATATACACATACGTAGAATACATTCATACATTCAGAAATTTATCCATTTCTGAAAAAACATAAATTCAGTAGAACCACTGGTGGTGGGAATGGATGTAATTACCTTCCTCTTCATAGTCTTGCTATGTGTTAATGCGTTTTAACAATAGTTGGGGAGTTTTAATCTTTTTAAAATGACATAGCTGTGTTTTATTAAGTCTGTACAATAGTGATAAACTGCTCACATCAGTCAAAAATGGTGGATGTGCATGGAGGAAATGTTGCAATGTAGCGTTCCATTGAGTGATGCCTCTTGTTGTTCTAAAGTCTTTGGTATAGACTAATCCGACGAGCATTTTGTGTGTTGCGCCATCTTGCGGCACCGCCGTTGCCTGGGGAACGAGTCCCAATTACCTTGCATCTGCCAACATGGAAAGCAGCGTGAATATCTGGATTTACAACATTGGACAGTCGTCTAAGGTCATGAAAACCTATAGGTATGTTATCCAGAGATCTCTAAAGTATTCTGACCTTTTTTTTATTTTTATTTTTTACATCAGAGCATTAATTTAAACTATTATTCATCTCTGGAAACTGGCTTTAATGACAAGCCACACTGGAATAACACGCACATCTCATGATTACTTATCAAAGTTTAAAAACTAAACCCTTTCAAAGGTGCTTCCTTTTCTATTTTATCACATATTTGGCTTTTGGTATTGTTTCAGGACTGTACAGACCACGTAGCTTCACATGTCCTGCAGATGAAACTAAAGGCTGCAGGACACCGTCTTCCTGATCCGTTTGTGTTTCTGACTGAACTGGTTTTATTTTCTGGTCCCAACGTTGCCCTGATCAGAGCAAATAACCTGATATTTCACAATATCTCCCAGATTAGTCATTAACTCTCAGCAACACCACAGCTGTCTCTGTTAGCATTAGCTAGCATGATAACATTATGCGGTGCCTCATTTTCGGGAGCATAGATACGTGAAATAAAGTGTCAGATTAATGAGTGTTCACCATAATTTACCGCGTTTTTGTTGTTGGGGATTAAATCCAGTGTTTTCTCCACCGTGGCAGCAAGTTATTCCTCCTCTGCTCTGATTGGCCGATATTCCTCCCCGATACGAACACACTGACATCAGTGGACTGAGCAGCACCGTCCATGTTTGTCACAGACAGCAGAAATCTTCATGAAATAAATGTCCGTGATCTTCTTCTTCACTTATTACCACATTAAAGTTTTCCTCTGATGTTCCAACAACCAGGAATGTGACGTCCTTCCACATTTCCTCCATGTTGGGAAGAAAAAGTCAGATTCTTATCTGTTCTAATTACACATAGAAATGCCACCGTTGCAATGGCGGTTGCTCTAGTTGCGGCGTTTGTCCGGATTAGTCTGGAAGTCGCACTGGACCGTAATTTGTGGTCATTTGCTGTAAATAACAGCAAAGTAGGGCAATTTTCTGATTTTTTATATCCTCTTTGTTCCTGTTAAAAATGACCCAACCACTCTGATTCCAAAGTTAATGCCTGTAAATGATCATTACCATCGTAATTAAGAAGGATAATCATGCTTTTGGGGATTTTTTCCAGACAGTACAGCCACATGTCCAAAATGAACTCCTCTCGCTAAGATAAGGCTGTTTTGGGATCTTTACTCTTGGAGCGGAATATAGTTGTCACGAGCCTAGAGAGCTAACATGTGACATTGGACGGTAATGCTTACCTCCCAGCTCATGCCAGTCAATATGAATTAACACTTTAAAATATGTTAAAGGGACTAGAGGCAGGAAGTGTGAAAGAATAAACATGCATGTCCAATTTTTTAATGCTAACGGGTGATTTGTTAAAATAAGCGCTAAACACCAAAAAGAACGTTTCCACCCACGTCTCTCTCCGTTGCCTTATACAGGCTGTGTGCTGCATAATGTGCTGCGATTCGGTGGCCGAATTTCCTGCGCTGTCGTGGATGTGACGTCATTGATGCTGCATCTGCGTCCCCGACACTTTTGATCCAGGAAGGAGACGTCATGGTAAATTCTAACACTGTAAGCGATAGTTATGGATTCTTCTGCCGTCAGCAAACGATCCAGATCAACTGAAAGACACTAAAAAGTGTAACTACAAAGAAAAAGACTTTATTAGCGTAGTAAACAATAGCTTCAGTTTGTGCTCCTGTGCCGGCTTGGCTCGTGGCTGCAGTTACCCACAGCGCCAGTCGCAAGTTTCATTTCTTAATCTTGCCTCAAGTTCCTTTAAATGACATTTAAAGATATCAGAGGGTTCATTTTATGCAAATATTTATTTTCTGTCAAAGTTGAACGTGACATGTAGTGGTGGGCTGTACATTATCGCCGTGCCAGTTCCAGACGGTGATATCTTTTTTATCGCCCTTTTTGATCGGGTGATCAAAGCTATGATGACTTTCACCTTGATATTTTAGCGCGGATGTATACCTAGCCAAATTGCACTGTAGGGGGCGTGAATGAGTCTTCCAACCTCTGTTATGCCACATCAAACGTGACATGCTAACATGGATGCAGCTACGAAGCCACCGGGTTTGCTTCAGGGAAAATTTAATTTTAAGACGCTTCCCAATGGAAACCTCGACAAGTCCAAGGTTGTTTGCACTTTGTGCAATGCAGAATTAGTTTACTGTAGGGGTTCTTCCAGTCTCAAGTACCACCTAAACGCAAAGCATCCCTTTGTTAATGCGAAAGATGTCGGCGGGCCAAGCACTGATGCAGTGCAAGGGAAGAGTCGACATCAAACCTCTGTACTATTTTTTAGAGTGCAACCGAGGCAAGCCCATCAGCACACCTCTGTCAGCAGCTAACTAATCTCCTCACTCAGTGGATTGCCACCAGCTGCTGGCCCATCAGCGTGGTTGAAGATGATGGGCCCGGGCTTGTTCTCCAGGTGGTCACAGGTGACCCATCTTACAAGCTACCTGCAAGACAAACTATTATAGGCGAATACATGACCAGTATGCCGCAGAGAAAGCTGCAAAAGATGCGAAGATGGTAGAGGCGAGGTGTGTAGCACTGACGGGGGATCACTGGACATCTGTCAACAACGCTAACTACCTCAGCGTTACTTTACACCTCATCGATACTAGCTGGGAACTTCACTCCTTCGCTTTAGGTAGGCTACATCATGTAAACTTAAAGTACGTAATCTCATGTAATTACTTAGCCTATTGTTTACCAGGACACCACGAATTACCACCACATTACGTTTGCTTCTTGATGATTGCTAGTTGTTTACGACTAGTCGTGAACTTATTCTGATTTACTTTGTCCGTTAGGTGTGACAGAGGAGCGTCACTTTGCAGAAGCGTGTGCAGGGCAGTTTCTCAACGTCGCTAATCAGTGGGGGATAGCTGATAAAATCAGCACTATTGGAACAGACAGCACGCCTAATATGGTGGCAGCAGGGAGGATGCTGCCATTCGAGCATGTGCCCCGTGTGGCACATGTTGTACAGAGAGCTATTGTGATGTCACTTCGGGAAGGTGGTTTTGATGGTGCCCTGGCCAAGTGCCGTAAAGTGGTCGGACATTTCAGACATAGTCCGGCCAACTCAGATGAGCTGAATATGCAGCAAGCCTCCCTTGGACAAGTTCAGGAGCCACTCGAACAAGATGTCCCCACACGGTGGAATTCCACCCTTGAGATGATCGAGCGCGTGAGGCACACAACGCTGACTCAGCAGAAGCACAATCTGGTCCTCCCAACAAATGCTGATTATGAGAAGCTGGCAAAGCTGGAGCAACTGCTGGAACCATGCAGGTATGGTCTACAAAGATAGCGTGTTCATGAATTGGCATACAAGTTCTTTTAAATGTCACTTTGTATTTGATTACAAATCACATCAAGAGCCTCAGTTATACAGCAATATATAACCCAAAAGACTGTAGTGATTAACCAGCTATGCCATTAATATTAAAGTAATTCTTACCTTAAAGTTCTCCCCCACTTTTCCGAACTGCTGCTCTCATGAGTAACTAACGGTTGGCACAAAATACCCAGAATGCACCACACGGGGCAATTCGGGAATTTTTTTCATAAAACTACAAAATAAACATACAAAAACTATATAAATGCAGAAAATGACTGAATAATTATTAAGTATCTTCAACCTATATATTCTGAATATATATTTCAAATTCTTTGTTTTTGAATCAGGTTATTTTATGTGCAGTTTCATTTGTGTAAATACTGTATGTGCTGGAACTTGTGGTATCAGACCTGGTGCACAGATCCTTTACCTGCTCCGCCAAATATTTCCTCCAGACTCAAGATGTGTAAACATAAACTATGCTGAGACTTTCCTAATGCAAAATAAAAATAAAAAATAAAACCCTGAGCTAATTATGTCATAAAAACAAACAAGAAACCACGCTAATCTTGCTGCCAATCTGTGGTAAAAACAAAAAACTTCATATGCTAAAACTCGTTACTGGGATTTAAAAAACTACTGAAAACCAGCTAAAACCATGTAAAACACAATATAAATGACAGATTAAACTAGTCTCTCTCTGTTTTCCTCACTATTTGTCTCTCTTTCCATCGTCAATCTCTCTTGCAGTGACCACTGAACTCCACTCTGCCATGACTTCTTGGTGCCACCTTGTGTTATTGCCGAACTGCCGAACAAATAATTACGTCATCAACTCGTATCGCCACCACAGCCTAAAAGGCGAGAGTCTTAGGGAGTGAACAGCTTGGTAGCTACATATACATTAGTAATTATGTCTAAATCATTTCATAAATGTTACTTAAATCAGTACAACACCACCTCCGATGCAGCGGGGGTCGCCACCGCTTCATTCAGTGCCATTATTCAGCTCTGAAAGCAGTTTGAAAGTCCCGCCTCTTCCAATACGTCAGCAAGATGGCGCCGTTTGGTGTGAGTAGTGTGCTATGTTTTGCACTTCATCTTTGGCTGTTATCAGGGCAACATCCTGGTACTTTCAGTGCACTGAATTTTTGCTTAAATGACACCATGAAGGCACTACACACTCAAAAAGAGTGTTTAAAGTGCTCAAGTGCACGGATTGAGACGCGGCACTAAGCTTTCAAATTAAAAAAAAAAAAGGTCGTTCTAGCTATTATAGTTTTTATTTTAGAACAGTTTAAGCAGGATTATGCGATCAGGGAACTTCTGTTTTTTAAGGGTTAAACACGTCAAAACAAAAGAACCAAAACTGTCTGTTGATGTCCAAAGGCTCAAAAACAGACTGCAAGGAAAAAAAGAAGCAATAAGTAAATGGATCTGTGAGGTGCCGGTTTCCAAACATAATTTGGACCGAATATTTGCATTTAGACCAAATCAGACCTGATTGGGAAGCTGGTAGAGTCCCAACCATCCGTCCTTTTTCCTGAACAGTGAGAGCATGAATGGGGAAACGGTGGGCTCACCTGAATGGAAGACCCATGTGCTGGCTGATAAAGTAGAAAAACAACAGACGAATGGATAAATAAATAAGAAATAAAGAAAAAAAAAACAATGCCATACCAGACAACAACAAGCTTAAAAAGCTGAGAGGGAACACAACAACAGTGAATAAAGGACTTGTGGTGTTACGTGTTTATCTTTGGTGCTGCTGGTGGGCCAGTAACGGGGCAAGCCACCAGCGAGGAAGACGCCTGTAGAGACGGGATTCATGGCTCTTTGAAGGGAACTGGATCCAGAGGAACTGTTCCCCAAGTCACACAGACTTGATGAGTTCTGGGGCCTCATGTACAAAAGGTTCGTATGCACAAAAACGTCGAGATGTATCAAGAATGGAGTGACCGTGGAAATGTGCGGTGCTTCACGTCAACTTCACGGCTGCGTACGAACGTTTCTACAGCTGTGGAGACTTTGGCGACACTCGGAGGCGACGCTGGAAACTGTTATAAGACATAAATGTGAAAACATCCATCCCCAGACTGAGTGATGTGATCAGACACAAAAACAAACAGCCCTCATAAACAATAAACACCTGCATCTGCAATTATGAGTGGATATAAAAGCAAAGTGGAGCAAAAATAGGCTCCTGTCCAGCAGCTGCTTTAGTTGGAAGAAGACATTAGAAATGGTGTATATGCAGAGAGAATGTATTCAGAGGCCGAGAAGATTGACTGATTTCATGATCATAGGGGATTATCACGCTTCTGTGTTCCGAACTTCCGGTTTTAAACACTTAGATGGCCCACTTCCGGCCCAGTTCAATGTCCCTGCTTTACTTCGTAGATAACGTGAATAAACGCCAACCCTACTGAAATTTTCACGGATTCCAGACTGAAGTGATACTAAGGAAGAAGTGGATCAAAGCGATTCTCCAGAGTGAAGGGCCGAACTTTATAATAAAACAACGTAGCATGTTTGTTTGTAGCCGGTGGGGCACAACACCAGCATGCTAGCATTAGCCAGCTAGCGTTTACCGACGTGTTTAACCTTTTGCGTCTTAAAACACACATACATCTGGATGTCCCCGTTTCCAGTGGAACAACTGGGGACTGCCAAGAAAGGAGACGCCTTCAGATGCTTGTGTGTTTTCAGCCGCACAAAGTTAGGCACGTCATCAAGCTGGCTAATGCTAACCTGCTAACAGTAGTCTGCCAGCTACTACTCTGTTAAACTTTGTTAATCGGATAAACGCCAATGCCAAGTTTTCATTCCAGACTGAAGTGATGCTGAGGAAGAAGTGGATTAAAACGACCGATTCGCCGCGGTGAAGGACCGAACTTTATAATAAAACAACACACATTTGTTTGTGGCCGGCAGACTGCACAGTCGTGTTAGCAGGTTAGCATTAGCCAGCTCGATAACGTGCCTAACTTTGTGCGGCTGAAAACACACAAGCATCTGAAAGCGTCTCCTTTCTTGGCAGTCCCCAGTTGTTCCACTGGAAACGGGGGGTACAGACCCGATTTTCAGATGTTTGTGTGTTTTAAGACGCACAATGTTAAGCACGTCAGTAAACGCTAGCTGGCTAATGCTAGCATGCTGTGAAGTGCCGGTGTTGTGCCCCACCGGCGACAAACAAACGTGTGTTTTATTATAAGGTTCGGCCCTTCACCGCGGCAAATCGATCACTTTGATCCAGCTTTTGATCCAGTATCACTTCAGTCTAGAATGAAAACTTAAGTGTGTTTGGAGTTTATCCGATTTAAACAGTATAACAGAGCAGGAACGGCTGTCGTTAACATGGCCCGGAAGAGGAAGTGCAAAAATCCGGGAACTTCCGGTAAGCGTGATAATCCCCTATTTGCTGGTCAGATGCTTTAAGTTCACTATCTCTGTGCGCAGAGCTGAAACCAGGCTGGTGGCGCAACACCCCCAGCTGCGCCTCCACGCGCTCCGGCGAATAAATTCACCTATATGCCGATTTATTTTTTAATGCACTTAATTTGTGAGGACATCTATAGGATGATCTGTGCAATCACTTGTGCTAACACAGCAGGGGGGGGGGGGACTCGGCCAGTATGGCAATTTCACAGTAGCAGGTCGGTTACGTCTGCGTCCGGGGGAAGGGGAAATCCCCAAGGCTGTGACGCATGAAATGCAGGAGGAATTCCCGACGCTGCACGTCCTCTTAAGGCAATAAATTGTGTCAGCTAATAAATTCAGTATTTCCAGTGACATCAGACTGTGAGGAGGCGACTGTATAAACACACGTTTCACAAATATTTATCTATTTACCTTTAGAAAAACCGGAGTCCCCCGCGTGAACTCCCACCACCCCTGAAAGAAGAAATGCAGTCACGAGCAGCCGTCCTCTGATTCACATCCAACTTGAAATCGGACCACTTCTTGTGCGCGACTCTGACCCCCCATCTTTGACCGCGACACACACTGTCCCATTCACTTTTCTGTCGGGTGTGATGCCAAACAACAGCGTGCTAAAGTGCACATTATTGCCATTTCTACTTAAACAAGCTGCCTCAAGTTCGTTCTCCGTGAATTTTTTTCATTTTCATTCACTGTCATGCTCATATTTTGTCTTTCTGATGGTGCAGAGAGGAGAATCTCCGCTGCAGATCTCATTTAAATGTCATTTGCGTATTTATGTTGGGGGTGTGGACAGGGAGGCGTCAGGTTCTCCAACATGTGCGCTCAATTCCACGTTGATTGGGATGTACAAAGGAAAAGTACTTGGATCCATGCGTGCGCACAGATTCATACATCTGAAAACTTTTGTGCGTATGACGTTTTCGGGATTTGATCGTACGCCGGGTTTCAGGAGGAAATCCACGCAACCCTTTGTACATGAGGCCCCAGGTCTCTTTATAGTGGAAATCCACCTGTAGAGTTTCTCCACATGGAGAGGAACTTTCCATCAACCATCAAACACTTTACCTGTTCTTAACCCCCCCAGTCCATTTAGCTTCAGTAAGACTGCATCAGAAACTACTGGAGAAAGTGCTGTTGTTGCATAACAGCGTGTCAAAGTGTTCATGTCGAAGGCATTAAAGGAGAACTTTCTTTTTTTCAACCTGGAGTTTATACGTGCATTCACTCAGCGGTAAAATTTCTTCATCACCTTGAGTCCTTTGGAAGATATTTCGTTTAGTTTCCATCGGGCGTACATCCATATAATGGGAAAGACAAGGCAGCCTCTCTATAGAAGCTGCTCCAAAACTCCTTTGTTTCACCAATACTTCAAGCAGAATGAACGAACGAACGAACGAGAACTGTTGTCCTGTGAATTAAGAATGAACTCTCCGTTGGTTATTGGGGGTTTTTTCCACACTCCTACAGGCGGCCCCCCCCCCCCCCCCCCCCCCCCCATGCGTACAGCCGCAGTACAGCTGAGAAGAGCAGCTCACTACTGCACGGTTTTGACAAAAAACCTAATTGCAAATTTTCTGACAAATACTGCGATTCGATTTACGATTTTTATATATGATAGTTTTAAATGCCAGTCAGTCAGTCATTTTCTGTACCGCTTATCCAGTTCAGGGTCGCGGGGGTTGCTGGAGCCTATCCCAACTATTAACAGGCGAGAGGCGGGGTACACCCTGGACAGGTCGCCAGTCTGTCACAGGACCAACATGGAGAGACAGACAACCATTCACGCTCACATTCATACCTAGGGGCAATTTAGAGTGATCAATTAACCTAACATGCATGTCTTTGGACTGTGGGAGGAAGCCGGAGTACCCGGAGAGAACCCACGCGTACACGGGGAGAACATGCAAACTCCACACAGGAAGGCCACTGTTGGAATTGTTCGAACCCCCTCCCCAGCTGGGAATCGAACCATTGACCTTCTTACTGTGAGGCTGCGGTGCTAACCACCACGCCACCGTGCAGCCCGCAGTTTTAAATGCATAAAACTAAAATTATGAATGAAAGAAGTCGTTACTTTTACAACAGTGATCTACTTTAAAACCTATTTATGTGTCCAGCATCCTCTTCTGGCTTCTGTCTGATGTTGAACCTGAGAAATCTCTAATAAAAACTACACAGTGATTGAGTTTGTTCAATGATTTGTGATTACTACAAAAGTGATCAATTATAGTTATTAACTCCTTCTCCCAAAAGTAACAGCGTTTAAAACGGAGTTTCAGCTTTGTGAATAAATAATCACTTGGAAAAGTAATAATTCTGCTACTTTTTAATATTCCCATTGACTTAACTTAAATCTCTGTGTTGAATAGTTCCTGGTAAAAGTGTATATTAGATCTCCCTAATGAATGAAGTGGAAACTTGACAGAATAAATTACAGACAGAATCTTGAACAGTCAGACTGAAGGACGTCTGAGAGGAGCTTCAGCTCCAACGGCTTCCAGCCAACACGTAGAAACACGTAGTTTTAATGAACATTTCACGTTGTTCATGTCTTTTATCTCAGAGAAAACTCACGTTTGTGATTCCAGTTTATAATTCTTACTGTTTTCTCTGGATTCACTGTTGCTGTGTCTCTAGTGTGGGTGTGTGTGTGTGTGTGTGTGTGTGTGTGCGTGTGGGTGTGGTTGTGTGCGCCTGTGTTCAGCTGCGCGGTGCAGGCGACAAGTCATGTTTGCTGACAGTTTATCAGTCACCGTCATCATTTGTTTGTCGCCATTTCATTAACCGGATTTACAGTCGTGCGCTTCTGTCAGGTTTGTGACGCCGCCGCTGCCCTGCAGGTCCAGAGGCTCCACACGAACATCTTCCAGCCTGCAGTGCATTACAAATGTGTCCAGGTGTAACCAGATCACTCCGCCTTCTCTAGTGCCGTTTCTTTTAACGCCATTATTCCATCACTGTTACCAACTGCTCCTCTCCCGTTACCGAAGAAGTCCCTTCAGCCATTTTTATGTAGATAATCAGTCACCATGAAAAAAGTCCGCTCACGGTTACTCGTGCAGTGTTTGTTAGCTGCTGACTGCAGCCAGTGCAGTGCATACAAGCTCGTTTTCCATCACCATTTCTAATTGGCCGGCAAGCCAGGAACGTGGGGCTCAACCATTTTGATTGGCGAATAGGTTTGTCACTCAAATGTCAGTGAAAGAGAAAGAAAGCAAAACCTCAGGCACATGAGGTTAGGTCCATGTTTACACCAGGAAAAAACCCATTAACAGCAGGAAAAAACAAATTTACAGCAGGAATAAACCCGTTTACAGCAGAAAAAAATATGTTTAAAGCAGGAATAAAGGTGTTTACAGCAGGAATAAACTCGTTTACAGCAGGAAAAACATGTTTACAGCAGGAATAAACTCGTTTACAGCAGGAATAAACATGTTTAAAGCAGGAATAAAGGTGTTTACAGCAGGAATAAACTCGTTTACAGCAGGAAAAAAACATGTTAACAGCAGAAATAAACACTTTTACAGCAGGAATAAACATGTTTACAGCAGGAAAAAACATGTTTACAGCAGGAATAAACACGTTCACAGCACGAATAAACACGTTCACAGCAGGAAAAAACATGTTTAGGGCAGGAATAAACACGTTTACAGCAGAAAAAAAAAATGTTTACAGCAGGAATAAACATGTTTACAGCAGGAATAAACACGTTTACAGCAGAAATAAACGCGTTTACAGCAGGAAAAAACATGTTTACAGCAGGAATAAACACGTTTACAGCAGGAAAAAACATGTTTACAGCAGGAATAAACGCGTTTACAGCAGAAATAAACGCGTTTACAGCAGGAAAAAACTTGTTTACAGCAGGAAAAAACATGTTTACAGCAGGAATAAACACGTTTACAGCAGGAAAAAACATGTTTACAGCAGGAATAAACACGTTTACAGCAGAAAAAAAAATGTTTACAGCAGGAATAAACACGTTTACAGCAGAAATAAACGCGTTTACAGCAGGAAAAAACATGTTTACAGCAGGAATAAACACGTTTACAGCAGGAAAAAACATGTTTACAGCAGGAATAAACGCGTTTACAGCAGAAATAAACGCGTTTACAGCAGGAAAAAACTTGTTTACAGCAGGAAAAAACATGTTTACAGCAGGAATAAACACGTTTACAGCAGGAAAAAACATGTTTACAGCAGGAATAAACACGTTTACAGCAGAAAAAAAAAATGTTTACAGCAGGAATAAACACGTTTACAGCAGAAAAAAAAATGTTTACAGCAGGAATAAACACGTTTACAGCAGAAATAAACGCGTTTACAGCAGAAATAAACACGTTTACAGCAGGAAAAAACTTGTTTACAGCAGGAATAAACACGTTTACAGCAGAAAAAAAAATGTTTACAGCAGGAATAAACACGTTTACAGCAGAAATAAACACGTTTACAGCAGGAATAAACATGTTTACAGCAGAAATAAACACGTTTACAGCAGGAATAAACACGTTTACAGCAGAAATAAACACATTTACAGCAGGAAAAAACATGTTTACAGCAGGAATAAACACGTTTACAGCAGAAAAAAAAATGTTTACAGCAGGAATAAACACGTTTACAGCAGAAATAAACGCGTTTACAGCAGAAATAAACACGTTTACAGCAGGAATAAACCCGTTTACAGCAGAAATAAACATGTTTACAGCAGAAATAAATATGTTTACAGCAGGAACAAACACGTTTACAGCAGGAATAAACACGTTTACAGCAGGAATAAACATGTTTACAGCAGGAATAAACACGTTTACAGCAGAAATAAACACGTTTACAGCAGGAATTAACACGTTTACAGCAGGAATAAACACGTTTACAGCAGAAATAAACACGTTTACAGCAGAAATAAACACGTTTACAGCAGAAATAAACATGTTTACAGCAGAAATAAACACGTTTACAGCAGGAATAAACACGTTTACAGCAGGAATAAACACGTTTACAGCAGAAATAAACACGTTTACAGCAGGAATAAACACGTTTACAGCAGGAATAAACACGTTTACAGCAGAAATAAACGCGTTTACAGCAGGAAAAAACATGTTTACAGCAGGAATAAACACGTTTACAGCAGAAATAAACGCGTTTACAGCAGGAATAAACACGTTTACAGCAGGAATAAACACGTTTACAGCAGAAATAAACACGTTTACAGCAGGAATAAACACGTTTACAGCAGGAATAAACATGTTTACAGCAGAAATAAACGCGTTTACAGCAGGAATAAACACGTTTACAGCAGAAATAAACACGTTTACAGCAGGAATAAACACGTTTACAGCAGGAATTAACATGTTTACAGCAGAAATAAACACGTTTACAGCAGGAATAAACACGTTTACAGCAGGAAAAGGTATTGTTGATGCTATTTAAAATATCAAATATATAATTTTACAGTACTTATTGTTATGACATTGAAAAAAATGTCCATTTTGCTTCTGTTCTCCTGTTACACTGGAAAGTTGTAAGATTTTAGTGTTGGAACTAGAAAATTTCTGAAGAAATTTTGAATGCTGCCAATCTGCTACCCACGTCGAACAGAGCGGCAGCCATGTTACAAAGATGGATTAACAGACAGAAAGACAAAGCTGTGAGACAGACTGTGACACAGACAGAGAGTGAGTGAGACAGACTGAGAAAGACAGACAAAAGGTGAGTGAGACAGACTGAGAAACACAGAAAGATGCTGAGTGAGACAGAGACTGAGCCAGACTGACTGTGAGTGACACAGACACCTGTGAGACAAGACAGATAGATAGATAGACACTGTGAGACAGACTGAGAGAGAGACAGAAAGACACTGAGACAGACAGATAATTAGATTGACACTGACAAACAGACAGACACTGTGAGACAGACAGATACTTAGATAGATAGACACTGAGACAGACAGACAGACACTGACAGACAGATAGACAGACACTGTGAAACAGATGACTGTGAATATGTAGGTAAAACACTGCTGCTTCAGCTGTGACACCCCCCACAGCCCCGTTTGCCAAACAAAGGTGCTGCCTGCAACACGAAGGTGATAACACCTGAGCCATAATGATGCAGTAAACAGCGACCAAGCAACACCTCTCTTTCCTTTCTCTTTTTTGCTTGCGACCAGCTCTGTGACGTCAGAGCGCCTTCTCTGATTGGTGGATTGTGTATCTGTCGGATGCGAATATTAAGAAAATCGACCTCAGTTCGAAAAAACCAACGTCGCAAAATCGCAAGACGAAATTTTGTCACTGATGTGGACGCTCCCGTTGACTTGATATTAATTTGATTCAAGCTTTTGCCGTGCGAATCTTTCGGACGAAATATTCGGAGTAGGTGTGTAAAGGCCTTTAGTATGTAACTATTATTATAAACCAGATGCTAAATTTAAAATCTTTAGGAAACAGATTTTGTCCTCTGGATCTGCATTATAATATATATGCATATATATTACTGTGACAGGCAGTGATGCATATTCATTCGGGCTGGGAAAAAAACCAATACACTGAAATATCGCGATATTTTCATATGCTGATATCATATCGATATGTAAAAATGTGGTATCGGTCTATTTTACTAATGATATTTCGCGAGATTTCGATGTTTAGTCAAGAAATCTCGCGGGTTTTCGTGAAATCTCGTGAGATTTCTTAAGATAACGCTGAAACTCACAAGATTTCACGAAAACCCCGATTTCATTGGTAAAATAGATCGATATTGCATTTTAGAATCTCTGTATGAAATCTACATATGAAAATATCGCGATATATTGTGTATTGATTTTTTTCCCCAGCCCTAATATTCATGATATTTGATTTTAACCATTCTTGTTAACAGTGTAGAATAGCTGGTTTGTGTATGTAGAAATGGAAACAGCGTGCTGTAGCTTGTTTAGATGCACCGCGCCGCTCTCACAGTCAAATCAACAGTCAAGTAATAGCTTTCTTGCACGTTTCAGTTGCTTACGCTGAACACGTTCCTGTGTTTGAGCATGATTATGTGCAGTAGCAGTGTTGTTCAATCATGCATCCTTCTCTGCAAGGAACCAGGTGAAACGCCGCCTAAACAGCCACATGGGGCATGGTCTGAACAAGTCTGTGTGCTACCTTGTGCTCTTTTAGAAGCAGGAGAGGCAGAGAAGAGGCAGGTGCAACACTTTCACCCACTCAGTTGGAGATCTCTTGTCTTCTTTCTGCCCCATGCTGTCAGCCATTTAATTAAAACCGAGCTGGTACAGTATAATCAGTTTGCTGGCGCCCACCTCCGTACCGCTCAGAGCAGATGTTGGCTCGAAACCTTTCATCTCAACTCTGTCTGTACTTTTCTTGCATCAACGAATTACTCTCACAAGATGAGTTTTCCGCTTTCGCCTAATTTTAGCTTCACCAAAGATGCAGCTCCGAACTACAGATGTGATATCTGAAAACCATTTTTCCTGCCAATGACACCGTTTAGCAAATTACTCACAATACGGCTCCAATGATTCCACTGAAGCAGGCCGGATAATGTGACACCACGCAGCACTCTGAAGGCTGCATAGTCGGCAAGTTTGCACTTTTTGTCAGATGGAGTTTTGCAGGAATTCTGTTCCAGGAATATTATTACATATATATGGTTGAGAGGGTTGTGTATAACTGATGTGGTCTTTTTAGACTCGTGCAACCCAAATACAACGCAATTACAGGTCTAAAACGTCCTACACATGGACAAATATGATTCTACTTTACATTAAAAATTCACTGTAAATTCTAACAAGTTGAGTTTACTTGGAAATATTGAGGAAATGGGTTACCTTGGGAAAAGTAAGTAAACAAACTTGATTGTTGAGATTATTGTGAAATTAGTATATTTGAGTGAGTTTTACGTTTTTTGAAGTTGTTACCACTCAGAAGTGATTCTAGGATGAGAGGTTTAGGGGTGCTGGGCACCCAGCGAGCTGTCTGGCCAGACAAGATGAATTTAATTTTTTTTCTACATTCATCCCCACATTTGTAAAAGATCAGCAGAACACTATCTGGGAAAGTCTGTGACTAATTATCAAGAGAGAAGCTGTGATAGAAGCTGGTTTCCAGCACATTGGTGCCTTGTTCCAACAGTGAACCAGATCCACCAAAACCCACTTTTTCCTCCTTATTTACCAAGTTTCTGATTATTTTCAAGCCTTAGATTTAAGTTTTTAACATCCAGTGTCCAGAAACAAAGTTTTTGCTGCTGCTATTTAAAAATCCCAATTCAGCTTTATCTGGATGAGAGAAGCTTATTTCAGGCATCTTGACTAAAAGAGACAGAAAAGAAAATCTAAATTGCCTAACAGCTGTTTTTGGCAGTACAATAGCATAGATATTGACGTGAGAACTTAATAATCAAAATCACTTATCAAGAAAAGCATGGATAATGGTTAGACATCAGTTCTTAATTTAAACTCTTGTAAGCTATTTTTGTTGTTATTATATTTGTCCAGACAAATGTACTTTTAGTCGTACCAGGCTTTGAAATAACAAGAAGATTTTTCCATGGCTGTACATATGTACATATATGTATATGTATATATATATATATATATATATATATATATATATATATATATATATACGTATAAAGGGGTGCATCGATAATTATCGGTCCGATAACAGAAATTTATGATGTCATTCCGATATGTCCAATATCTTGACAACTTGTCCCTATAACATATACTGTAATATATTATTTTTGTCAGACATGGCAGTGCTCCGCTCACATCTGAGACTGAAATTATTGTTGTTCAAAAATGCACCTATTTACAAACAAGTCTGACCTATTAGATGTTATTATTGTTAACAAATAACCTTTTTCAGATTGTAAGAACATACAATAAATGTTTGAATTTAACTTGTCAGTGCATCATTTTTTGTTTTTTTTTATCTTCCTAATTGTACTTTTTCATTTTTTATCCCAGTGCATTTATATGCATCGGTTCAAAGAAGCCTTTATCTTTTTAACAGTGAACAATGCACTTTACCTGTTGTTGCTGTGCACTGAGATAATGAATAATTTTGTTTTTCTTTTTGAAAATGTTTGAGAGGTTTGCTGATAGTTTTTAACTGAAAAACAAATATTTCTTCATTTGAAGAGTAAAAAGTCTTTTTGGTTTTTTTTAACAGTATTGATGTCATTATTAGGTATGTGCTGTATGTGTGTTATCAGTTATCGGTATCAGCCTTTTGGAGCTGAAATTTATCGGTCATCGGTATCGGTTTTTAAAAATGGTTATCGTACATCCACAATATACAAATATATATATATATATATGTGTGTGTGTGTGTGTGTATATATACTGGAATGCTGGAATGCTGAAATGCGCTGCTAGGTGGCTGCAGTTTGTAACAGCTCTCTCTAGCTTTGAGTTATTTTTTAATTCAAATCTAGTTGTCTTTTTCTATTGACATCACTTGTCTGATAAGGTTTTTCTGGGAGGATTTTTTATGCTGGTTTGAAGGCCGTGCAAATCAGTAGATTTTTCTTCATATATTTAACTTTTTAACTACTTGTTATGATGTGTATCCATGGCAACAGAGAAATTGTTTACCACAGGGAGCAACTGTTAAAACTCTCCCAAATCAATATTATTAGCGAATAACACATCAAATCCTTGTGGAGTTAAAGAGAAAGAGAAAGAGGATGCAGGGCAGGAGTAAGGCAGAGAGAAAAATGGTTGAGATTTAAACCGTTTCTTCCAACTGTTGTGATGAGTAACGTGAGCTGCTAGCTAACAAGATGGACGAGCTTGAAGTGCTACAAAGGTCTCAGAAAGAGTACAGAGACGTATCATGTGTATCACCGAGACATGGCTGCATGAACACATCCCAGACTGTAATGCGTCTGTACACCACTTCAAGACGGTCCGTGCAGACCGAAATAAACAGCTCAGCGGGAAGCTAACGGGAGGTGGTAATGCAGTGCTGGTCAATCAGTGTTGGTGCCATCCA
>JALJCO010010950.1:0-44476 GCA_023101725.1 Atherinomorus stipes
TGTTTACGCTAACATCCTGCATACAGGACGATAGCACCTGATAGCGTGTTTATGCTAACATCCTGCATACAGGACGATAGCACCTGATAGCGTGTTTATGCTAACATCCTGCATACAGGACGATAGCACCTGATAGCGTGTTTATGCTAACATCCTGCATACAGGACGGTAGCACCTGATAGCCGCTAGCTGTTTACGCTAACATCCTGCATACAGGACGATAGCACCTGATAGCGGGTTTATGCTAACATCCTGCATACAGGACGATAGCACCTGATAGCGTGTTTATGCTAACATCCTGCATACAGGACGGTAGAACCTGATAGCGTGTTTATGCTAACATCCTGCATACAGGACGGTAGCACCTGATAGCGCTGTTTACGCTAACATCCTGCATACAGGACGATAGCACCTGATAGCGTGTTTATGCTAACATCCTGCATACAGGACGGTAGCACCTGATAGCGTGTTTATGCTAACATCCTGCAAACAGGACGGTAGCACCTGATAGCTTGTTTATAGTAAAATCCTGCATACAGGACGGTGCACCTGATAGCGTGTTAATGCTAACATCCTGCATACAGGACGGTGCACCTGATAGCATGTTTATGCTAACATCCTGCATACAGGACGATAGCACCTGATAGCGTGTTTATGCTAAAATCCTGCATACAGGACGGTAGCACCTGATAGCGTGTTTATGCTAACATCCTGCATACAGGACGGTAGCACCTGATAGCGTGTTTATGCTAACATCCTGCATACAGGACGGTAGCACCTGATAGCGTGTTTATGCTAACATCCTGCATACAGGACGGTAGCACCTGATAGCGTGTTTATGCTAACATCCTGCATACAGGACGGTGCACCTGATAGCGTGTTTATGCTAACATCCTGCATACAGGACGGTAGCACCTGATAGCATGTTTATGCTAACATCCTGCATACAGGACCGTAGCACCTGATAGCGTGTTTATGCTAACATCCTGCATAGAGGACGGTAGCACCTGTTAGCGTGTTCATGCTAACATCCTGCATACAGGACGGTAGCACCTGATAGCGTGTTTATGCTAACATCCTGCATACAGGACGGTAGCACCTGATAGCGTGTTTATGCTAACATCCTGCATACAGGACAGTAGCACCTGATAGCGTGTTTATGCTAACATCGGGCATACAGGACGGTAGCACCTGATAGTGTGTTTATGCTAACATCCTGCATACAGGACGGTGCACCTGATAGCGTGTTTATGCTAAAATCCTGCATACAGGACGGTAGCACCTGATAGCGTGTTTATGCTAACATCCTGGATACAGGATGGTAGCACCTGATAGCGTGTTTATGCTAACATCCTGCATACAGGACGGTAGCACCTGATAGCGTGTTTATGCTAACATCCTGCATACAGGACGGTAGCACCTGATAGCGTGTTTATGCTAACATCCTGCATACAGGACGGTAGCACCTGATAGCGTGTTTATGCTAACATCCTGCATACAGGACGGTAGCACCTGATAGCGGGTTTATAGTAAAATCCTGCATACAGGACGGTGCACCTGATAGCGGGTTAATGCTAACATCCTGCATACAGGACGGTGCACCTGATAGCATGTTTATGCTAACATCCTGCATACAGGACGGTAGCACCTGATAGCGTGTTTATGCTAACATCCTGCATAGAGGACGGTAGCACCTGTTAGCGTGTTTATGCTAACATCCTGCATACAGGACGGTAGCACCTGATAGCGTGTTTATGCTAACATCCTGCATACAGGACGGTAGCACCTGATAGCGTGTTTATGCTAACATCCTGCATACAGGACGGTAGCACCTGATAGCGTGTTTATGCTAACATCCTGCATACAGGACGATAGCACCTGATAGCGTGTTTATGCTAACATCCTGCATACAGGACGGTGCACCTGATAGCGTGTTTATGCTAAAATCCTGCATACAGGACGGTAGCACCTGATAGCGTGTTAATGCTAACATCCTGCATACAGGACGGTAGCACCTGATAGCGTGTTTATGCTAACATCCTGCATACAGGACGGTAGCACCTGATAGCGTGTTTATGCTAACATCCTGCATACAGGACGGTAGCACCCTGATAGCGTGTTTATGCTAACATCCTGCATACAGGATGGTAGCACCTGATAGCGTGTTTATGCTAAGATCCTGCATACAGGACGGTAGCACCTGATAGCGTGTTTATGCTAATATCCTGCATACAGGACGGTAGCACCTGATAGCGTGTTTATGGTAAAATCCTGCATACAGGACGGTGCACCTGATAGCGTGTTAATGCTAACATCCTGCATACAGGACGGTGCACCTGATAGCGTGTTTATGCTAACATCCTGCATACAGGACGGTAGCACCTGATAGCATGTTTATGCTAACATCCTGCATACAGGACGGTAGCACCTGATAGCGTGTTTATGCTAAAATCCTGCATACAGGATGGTAGCACCTGATAGCGTGTTAATGCTAACATCCTGCATACAGGACGGTAGCACCTGATAGCGTGTTAATGCTAACATCCTGCATACAGGACAGTCGCACCTGATAGCGTGTTTATGCTAAAATCCTGCATACAGGACGGTAGCACCTGATAGCGTGTTAATGCTAACATCCTGCATACAGGACGGTGCACCTGATAGCATGTTTATGCTAACATCCTGCATACAGGACGATAGCACCTGATAGCGTGTTTATGCTAAAATCCTGCATACAGGACCGTAGCACCTGATAGCGTGTTTGTGCTAACATCCTGCATACAGGACGGTAGCACCTGATGGCGTGTTTATGCTAACATCCTGCATACAGGACGGTAGCACCTGATAGCGTGTTTATGCTAACATCCTGCATACAGGACGGTAGCACCTGATAGCGTGTTTATGCTAACATCCTGCATACAGGACGGTAGCACCTGATAGCGTGTTAATGCTAACATCCTGCATACAGGACGGTAGCACCTGATAGCGTGTTTATGCTAACATCCTGCATACAGGACGGTAGCACCTGATAGCGTGTTTATGCTAACATCCTGCATACAGGACGGTAGCACCTGATAGCGTGTTAATGCTAACATCCTGCATACAGGACGGTAGCACCTGATAGCGTGTTTATGCTAACATCCTGCATACAGGACGGTAGCACCTGATAGCGTGTTTATGCTAACATCCTGCATACAGGACGGTAGCACCTGATAGCGTGTTTATGCTAACATCCTGCATACAGGACGGTAGCACCTGATAGCGTGTTTATGCTAACATCCTGCATACAGGACGGTAGCACCTGATAGCGTGTTTATGCTAACATCCTGCATACAGGACGGTAGCACCTGATAGCGTGTTTATGCTAACATCCTGCATACAGGACGGTAGCACCTGATAGCGTGTTAATGCTAACATCCTGCATACAGGACGGTAGCACCTGATAGCGTGTTAATGCTAACATCCTGCATACAGGACGGTGCACCTGATAGCGTGTTTATGCTAACATCCTGCATACAGGACGGTAGCACCTGATAGCATGTTTATGCTAACATCCTGCATACTGGACGGTAGCACCTGATAGCGTGTTTATGCTAAAATCCTGCATACAGGATGGTAGCACCTGATAGCGTGTTAATGCTAACATCCTGCATACAGGACGGTAGCACCTGATAGCGTGTTAATGCTAACATCCTGCATACAGGACGGTCGCACCTGATAGCGTGTTTATGCTAACATCCTGCATACAGGATGGTAGCACCTGATAGCGTGTTAATGCTAACATCCTGCATACAGGACGGTAGCACCTGATAGCGTGTTAATGCTAACATCCTGCATACAGGACGGTGCACCTGATAGCGTGTTTATGCTAACATCCTGCATACAGGACGATAGCACCTGATAGCGTGTTAATGCTAACATCATGCATACAGGACGATAGCACCTGATAGCGTGTTAATGCTAACATCCAGCATACAGGACGGTAGCACCTGATAGCGTGTTAATGCTAAAATCTTGCTTACAGGACGGTAGCACCTGATAGCGTGTATATGCTAACATCCTGCATACAGGACGGTAGCACCTGATAGCGTGCTTATGCTAACATCCTGCATACTGGACGGTAGCACCTGATAGCGTGTTTATGCTAAAATCCTGCATACAGGATGGTAGCACCTGATAGCGTGTTAATGCTAACATCCTGCATACAGGACGGTAGCACCTGATAGCGTGTTCATGCTAACATCCTGCATACAGGACGGTAGCACCTGATAGCGTGTTTATGCTAAAATCCTGCATACAGGACGGTAGCACCTGATAGCGTGTTATATGCTAACATCCTGCATACAGGACGGTAGCACCTGATAGCGTGTTTATGCTAACATCCTGCATACAGGACGGTAGCACCTGATAGCGTGTTTATGCTAACATCCTGCATACAGGACGGTAGCACCTGATAGCGTGTTTATGCTAACATCCTGCATACAGGACGGTAGCACCTGATAGCGTGTTTATGCTAACATCCTGCATACAGGACGGTAGCACCTGATAGCGTGTTTATGCTAACATCCTGCATACAGGACGGTAGCACCTGATAGCGTGTTTATGCTAAAATCCTGCATACAGGACGGTAGCACCTGATAGCGTGTTTATGCTAACATCCTGCATACAGGACGGTAGCACCTGATAGCGTGTTTATGCTAACATCCTGCATACAGGACGGTAGCACCTGATAGCGTGTTTATGCTAACATCCTGCATACAGGACGGTAGCACCTGATAGCGTGTTTATGCTAACATCCTGCATACAGGACGGTAGCACCTGATAGCGTGTATATGTTAACATCCTGCATACAGGACGGTGCACCTGATAGCGTGTTTATGCTAACATCCTGCATACAGGACGGTAGCACCTGATAGCGTGTTTATGCTAACATCCTGCATACAGGACGGTAGCACCTGATAGCGTGTTAATGCTAACATCATGCATACAGGACGGTGCACCTGATAGCGTGTTTATGCTAGCATCCTGCATACAGGACAATAGCACCTGATAGCGTGTATATGCTAACATCCTGCATACAGGACGGTGCACCTGATAGCGTGTTTATGCTAACATCCTGCATACAGGACGGTGCACCTGATAGCGTGTTTATGCTAACATCCTGCATACAGGACGGTAGCACCTGATAGCGTGTTAATGCTAACATCCTGCATACAGGACGGTCGCACCTGATAGCGTGTTTATGCTAACATCCTGCATACAGGATGGTAGCACCTGATAGCATGTTAATGCTAACATCCTGCATACAGGACGGTGCACCTGATAGCGTGTTTATGCTAACATCCTGCATACAGGACGGTGCACCTGATAGCGTGTTTATGCTAACATCCTGCATACAGGACGATAGCACCTGATAGCGTGTTAATGCTAACATCATGCATACAGGACGATAGCACCTGATAGCGTGTTAATGCTAACATCCAGCATACAGGACGGTAGCACCTGATAGCGTGTTAATGCTAAAATCCTGCATACAGGACGGTAGCACCTGATAGCGTGTATATGCTAACATCCTGCATACAGGACGGTAGCACCTGATAGCGTGTTATGCTAACATCCTGCATACAGGACGATAGCACCTGATAGCGTGTTTATGCTAACATCCTGCATACAGGACGGTAGCACCTGATAGCGTGTTTATGCTAACATCCTGCATACAGGACGGTAGCACCTGATAGCGTGTTTATGCTAACATCCTGCATACAGGACGATCGCACCTGATAGCGTGTTTATGCTAACATCCTGCATACAGGACGGTAGCACCTGATAGCGTGTTAATGCTAACATCCTGCATACAGGACGGTAGCACCTGATAGCGTGTTTATGCTAACATCCTGCATACAGGACGGTAGCACCTGATAGCGTGTATATGCTAACATCCTGCATACAGGACGATAGCACCTGATAGCGTACTTATGCTAACATCCTGCATACAGGACGGTAGCACCTGATAGCGTGTTTATGCTAACATCCTGCATACAGGACGGTAGCACCTGATAGCGTGTTTATGCTAACATCCTGCATACAGGACGGTAGCACCTGATAGCGTGTTTATGCTAACATCCTGCATACGGGACGGTAGCACCTGATAGCGTGTTTATGCTAACATCCTGCATACAGGACGGTAGCACCTGATAGCGTGTTTATGCTAACATCCTGCATACAGGACGGTAGCACCTGATAGCGTGTATATGGTAACATCCTGCATACAGGACGGTGCACCTGATAGCGTGTTTATGCTAACATCCTGCATACAGGACGATAGCACCTGATAGCGTGCTTATGCTAACATCCTGCATACAGGACGGTAGCACCTGATAGCGTGTATATGCTAACATCCTGCATACAGGACGGTGCACCTGATAGCGTGTTTATGCTAGCATCCTGCATACAGGACGATAGCACCTGATAGCGTGTATATGTTAACATCCTGCATACAGGACGGTGCACCTGATAGCGTGTTTATGCTAACATTCTGCATACAGGACGGTGCACCTGATAGCGTGTTTATGCTAACATCCTGCATACAGGACGGTAGCACCTGATAGCGTGTTTATGCTAACATCCTGCATACAGGACGGTAGCACCTGATAGCGTGTTTATGCTAACATCCTGCATACAGGATGGTTGCACCTGATAGCATGTTAATGCTAACATCCTGCATACAGGACGGTAGCACCTGATAGCGTGTTAATGCTAACATCCTGCATACAGGACGGAAGCCCCTGATAGCGTGTTTATGCTAACATCCTGCATACAGGACGGTGCACCTGATAGCGTGTTTATGCTAACATCCTGCATACAGGACGGTAGCACCTGATAGCGTGTTTATGCTAACATCCTGCATACAGGACGGTAGCACCTGATAGCGTGTATATGCTAACATCCTGCATACAGGACGGTGCACCTGATAGCGTGTTATATGCTAACATCCTGCATACAGGACGGTGCACCTGATAGCGTGTTTATGCTAACATCCTGCATACAGGACGATAGCACCTGATAGCGTACTTATGCTAACATCCTGCATACGGGACGGTAGCACCTGATAGCGTGTTTATGCTAACATCCTGCATACAGGACGGTGCACCTGATAGCGTGTTTATGCTAACATTCTGCATACAGGACGGTGCAACTGATAGCGTGTTTATGCTAACATCCTGCATACAGGACGGTAGCACCTGATAGCGTGTATATGCTAACATCTGCATACAGGACGGTGCACCTGATAGCGTGTTTATGCTAACATCCTGCATACAGGACGGTGCACCTGATAGCGTGTTTATGCTAACATCCTGCATACAGGACGATAGCACCTGATAGCGTGTATATGCTAACATCCTGCATGCAGGATGGTAGCACCTGATAGCGTGTATATGCTAACATCCTGCATACAGGACGGTAGCACCTGATGGCGTGTTTATGCTAACATCCTGCATACAGGACGGTAGCACCTGATAGCGTGTTTATGCTAACACCCTGCATACAGGACGGTGCACCTGATAGCGTGTTTATGCTAACATCCTGCATACAGGACGGTAGCACCTGATAGCGTGTTTATGCTAACATCCTGCATACAGGACGGTGGCACCTGATAGCGTGTTTATGCTAACATCCTGCATACAGGACGGTAGCACCTGATAGCGTGTTAATGCTAACATCCTGCATACAGGACGGTAGCACCTGATAGTGTTTAACGCTAACATCCTGCATACAGGACGGTAGCACCTGATAGCGTGTTTATGCTAACATCCTGCATACAGGAAGGTGGCACCTGATAGCGTGTTTATGCTAACATCCTGCATACAGGATGGTAGCACCTGATAGCATGTTAATGCTAACATCCTGCATACAGGACGGTAGCACCTGATAGCGTGTTAATGCTAACATCCTGCATACAGGACGGAAGCACCTGATAGCGTGTTTATGCTAACATCCTGCATACAGGACGGTGCACCTGATAGCGTGTTTATGCTAACATCCTGCATACAGGACAATAGCACCTGATAGCGTGTTAATGCTAAAATCTTGCATACAGGACGGTAGCACCTGATAGCGTGTTTATGCTAACATCCTGCATACAGGACGGTAGCACCTGATAGCGTGTTTATGCTAACATCCTGCATACGGGACGGTGCACCTGATAGCGTGTTTATGCTAACATCCTGCATACAGGACGATAGCACCTGATAGCGTGTTTATGCTAACATCCTGCATACAGGACGGTCGCACCTGATAGCGTGTTAATGCTAACATCCTGCATACAGGACGGTAGCACCTGATAGCGTGTTTATGCTAACATCCTGCATACAGGACGGTAGCACCTGATAGCGTGTTTATGCTAACATCCTGCATACTGGACGGTAGCACCTGATAGCGTGCTTATGCTAACATCCTGCATACAGGATGGTAGCACCTGATAGCGTGTTAATGCTAACATCCTGCATACAGGACGGTAGCACCTGATGGCGTGTTTATGCTATTATCCTGCATACAGGACGTTAGCACCTGATAGCATGTTTATGCTAACATCCTGCATACAGGACGGTAGCACCTGATAGCGTGTTAATGCTAACATCCTGCATACTGGACGGTAGAACCTGATAGCGTGTTTATGCTAACATCCTGCATACAGGATGGTAGAAAAAAAAAAATTGGAAAAGGAAGGAAAGGGAAAAAGGAAAGGAAAAGGCCACCTGATAGCGTGTTAATGCTAAAATCCTGCATACAGGACGGTAGCACCTGATAGCGTGTTAATGCTAACATCCTGCATACAGGACGGTTGCACCTGATAGCGTGTTTATGCTAACATCCTGCATACAGGACGGTAGCACCTGATAGCGTGTTAATGCTAAAATCCTGCATACAGGACGGTAGCACCTGATAGCGTGTTTATGCTAACATCCTGCATACAGGACGGTAGCACCTGATAGCGTGTTTATGCTAACATCCTGCATACAGGACGGTAGCACCTGATAGCGTGTTTATGCTAACATCCTGCATACAGGACGGTAGCACCTGATAGCGTGTTTACGCTAACATCCTGCATACAGGACGATAGCACCTGATAGCGTGGTTATGCTAACATCCTGCATACAGGACGATAGCACCTGATAGCGTGTTTATGCTAAAATCCTGCATACAGGACGGTAGCACCTGATAGCGTGTTTATGCTAACATCCTGCATACAGGACGGTAGCACCTGATAGCGTGTTTATGCTAACATCCTGCATACAGGACTGGTAGCACCTGATAGCGTGTTTATGCTAACATCCTGCATACAGGATGGTAGCACCTGATAGCGTGTTTATGCTAACATCCTGCATACAGGACGGTAGCACCTGATAGCGTGTTAATGCTAACATCCTGCATACAGGACGGTAGCACCTGATAGCGTGTTTATGCTAACATCCTGCATACAGGATGGTAGCACCTGATAGCGTGTTTACGCTAACATCTTGCATACAGGACGGTAGCACCTGATAGCGTGTTAATGCTAACATCCTGCATACAGGACGGTTGCACCTGATAGCGTGTTTACGCTAACATCCTGCATACAGGATGGTAGCACCTGATAGCGTGTTAATGCTAACATCCTGCATACAGGACGGTAGCACCTGATAGCGTGTTAATGCTAACATCCTGCATACAGGACGATAGCACCTGATAGCGTGGTTATGCTAACATCCTGCATACAGGATGGTAGCACCTGATAGCGTGTTAATGCTAACATCCTGCATACAGGACGGTAGCACCTGATGGCGTGTTTTTGCTGACATCCTGCATACAGGACGTTAGCACCTGATAGCATGTTTATGCTAACATCCTGCATACAGGACAATAGCACCTGATAGCGTGTTAATGCTAACATCCTGCATACTGGACGGTAGCACCTGATAGCGTGTTTATGCTAACATCCTGCATACAGGATGGTAGCACCTGATGGCGTGTTTATGCTAAAATCCTGCATACAGGACGGTAGCACCTGATAGTGTGTTAATGCTAACATCCTGCATACAGGACGGTAGCACCTGATAGCGTGTTTACGCTAACATCCTGCATACAGGACGGTAGCACCTGATAGCGTGTTTATGCTAACATCCTGCATACAGGACAGTAGCACCTGATAGCGTGTTTATGCTAACATCCTGCATACAGTACAGTCGCACCTAATAGCATGGTTATGCTAACATCCTGCATACAGAATGATAGCACCTGATAGCGTGTTTTTGCTAACATCCTGCATACAGGACGATTGCACCTGATAGCGTGTTTTTGCTAACATCCTGCATACAGGACGATAGCACCTCATAGCGTGGTTATGCTAACATCCTGCATACAGGACGTTAGCACCTGATAGCATGTTTATGCTAACATCCTGCATACAGGACGATAGCACCTGATAGCGTGTTAATGCTAACATCCTGCATACTGGACTGTAGCACCTGATAGCGTGTTTATGCTAACATCCTGCATACAGGACGGTAGCACCTGATAGCGTGTTTATGCTAACATCCTGCATACAGTACAGTTTCACCTCATAGCATGGTTATGCTAACATCCTGCATACAGAATGATAGCACCTGATAGCGTGTTTATGCTAAAATCCTGCATACAGGATGGTAGCACCTGATAGCGTGTTTATGCTAACATCCTGCATACTGGACAGTAGCACCTGATAGCTTGTTTATGCTAACATCCTGCTTACAGGACGATAGCACCTGATAGCGTGGTTATGCTAACATCCTGCATACAGGACGTTAGCACCTGATAGCATGTTTATGCTAACATCCTGCATACAGGATGATAGCACCTGATAGCGTGTTAATGCTAACATCCTGCATACTGGACGGTAGCACCTGATAGCGTGTTTATGCTAACATCCTGCATACAGGATGGTAGCACCTGATAGCGTGTTAATGCTAACATCCTGCATACAGGACGGTAGCACCTGATAGCTTGTTAATGCTAACATCCTGCATACAGGACGGTAGCACCTGATAGCGTGTTTATGCTAACATCCTGCATACAGGATGGTAGCACCTGATAGCGTGTTAATGCTAACATCCTGCATACAGGACGGTAGCACCTGATAGCGTGTTTATGCTAACATCCTGCATACAGGACGGTTGCACCTGATAGCGTGTTTATGCTAACATCCTGCATACAGGACGGTAGCACCTGATAGCGTGTTAATGCTAAAATCCTGCATACAGGACGGTAGCACCTGATAGCGTGTTAATGCTAACATCCTGCATACAGGACGGTAACACCTGATAGCGTGTTTACGCTAACATCCTGCATACAGGATGGTAGCACCTGATAGCGTGTTTATGCTGACATCCTGCATACAGGACGGTAGCACCTGATAGCGTGTTTATGCTAAAATCCTGCATACAGGACGGTAGCACCTGATAGTGTGTTAATGCTAACATCCTGCATACAGGACGGTAGCACCTGATAGCGTGTTTACGCTAACATCCTGCATACAGGACGGTAGCACCTGATAGCGTGTTTATGCTAACATCCTGCATACAGGACGGTAGCACCTGATAGCGTGGTTATGCTAACATCCTGCATACAGGACGTTAGCACCTGATAGCAAATTTATGCTAACATCCTGCATACAGGACGGTAGCACCTGATAGCGTGTTAATGCTAACATCCTGCATACAGGACGGTAGCACCTGATAGCATGTTTATGCTAACATCCTGCATACTGGACGGTAGCACCTGATAGCGTGTTTATGCTAACATCCTGCATACAGGATGGTAGCACCTGATAGCGTGTTTATGCTAACATCCTGCATACAGGATGGTAGCACCTGATAGCGTGTTAATGCTAACATCCTGCATACAGGAAGGTAGCGCCTGATAGCGTGTTTTTGCTAAAATCCTGCATAGAGGACGGTAGCACCTGATAGCATGTTTACGCTACCATCCTGCATACAGGACGGTAGCACCTGATAGCATGTTTACGCTACCATCCTGCATACAGGACGGTAGCACCTGATAGCGTGTCTATGCTAAAATCCTGCATACAGGAAGGTAGCACCTGATAGCGTGTTTATGCTAACATCCTGCATACAGGACGGTAGCACCTGATAGCGTGTTTATGCTTGCATCCTGCATACAGGACGGTAGCACCTGATAGCGTGTTTATGCTAACATCCTGCATACAGGACAGTGCACCTGATAGCGTGTTAACGCTAACATCCTGCATACAGGACGGTAGCACCTGATAGCGTGTTAATGCTAACATCCTGCATACTGGACGGTAGAACCTGATAGCGTGTTTATGCTAACATCCTGCATACAGGATGGTAGCACCTGATAGCGTGTTAATGCTTACATCCTGCATACAGGACGGTAGCACCTGATAGCGTGTTTATGCTAACATCCTGCATACAGGACGGTTGCACCTGATAGCGTGTTTATGCTAACATCCTGCATACAGGACGGTAGCACCTGATAGCGTGTTAATGCTAAAATCCTGCATACAGGACGGTAGCACCTGATAGTGTGTTAATGCTAACATCCTGCATACAGGACGGTAGCACCTGATAGCGTGTTTATGCTAACATCCTGCATACAGGACGGTAGCACCTGATAGCGTGTTTATGCTAACATCCTGCATACAGGACGGTAGCACCTGATAGCGTGTTTATGCTAACATCCTGCATACAGGACGGTAGCACCTGATAGTGTGTTATGCTAACATCCTGCATACAGGACGGTAGCACCTGATAGCGTGTTTATGCTAACATCCTGCATACAGGACGGTAGCACCTGATAGCGTGTTTATGCTAACATCCTGCATACAGGACGGTAGCACCTGATAGCGTGTTTATGCTAACATCCTGCATACAGGACGGTGCACCTGATAGCGTGTTTATGCTAACATCCTGCATACGGGACGGTAGCACCTGATAGCGTGTTATGCTAACATCCTGCATACAGGACGGTAGCACCTGATAGCGTGTTTATGCTAACATCCTGCATACGGGACGGTAGCACCTGATAGCATGTTATGCTAACATCCTGCATACAGGACGGTAGCACCTGATAGCGTGTTGATGCTAACATCCTGCATACAGGACGGTAGCACCTGATAGCGTGTTTATGCTAACATCCTGCATACAGGACGGTAGCACCTGATAGCTTGTTTATGCTAACATCCTGCATACAGGACGGTAGCACCTGATAGCGTGTTTATGCTAACATCCTGCATACAGGACGATAGCACCTGATAGCGTGTTAATGCTAACATCCTGCATACAGGACGGTAGCACCTGATAGCATGTTTATGCTAACATCCTGCATACAGGACGGTAGCACCTGATAGCGTGTTTACGCTAACATCCTGCATACAGGACGGTAGCACCTGATAGCGTGTTTATGCTAACATCCTGCATACAGGACGGTAGCACCTGATAGCGTGTTTATGCTAACATCCTGCATACAGGACAGTAGCACCTGATAGCATGTTTATGCTAACATCCTGCATACAGAACGATAGCACCTGATAGCGTGTTGATGCTAAAATCCTGCATACAGGACGGTAGCACCTGATAGCGTGTTTATGCTAACATCCTGCATACAGGACGGTAGCACCTGATAGCGTGTTTATGCTAACATCCTGCATACAGGATGTTAGCACCTGATAGCATATTTATGCTAACATCCTGCATACAGGACGGTAGCACCTGATAGCGTGTTTATGCTAACATCCTGCATACAGGACGGTAGCACCTGATAGCATGTTTATGCTAACATCCTGCATACAGGACGGTAGCACCTGATAGCGTGTTTATGCTAACATCCTGCATACAGGACGGTAGCACCTGATAGCGTGTTAATGCTAACATCCTGCATACAGGACGGTAGCACCTGATAGCGTGTTTATGCTAACATCCTGCATACAGGACGGTAGCACCTGATAGCGTGTTTATGCTAACATCCTGCATACAGGACGGTAGCACCTGATAGCGTGTTTATGCTAACATCCTGCATACAGGATGGTAGCACCTGATAGCGTGTTTACGCTAACATCCTGCATACAGGACGGTAGCACCTGATAGCGTGTTAATGCTAACATCCTGCATACAGGACGGTTGCACCTGATAGCGTGTTTATGCTAACATCCTGCATACAGGATGGTAGCACCTGATAGCGTGTTAATGCTAACATCCTGCATACAGGACGGTAGCACCTGATAGCGTGTTAATGCTAACATCCTGCATACAGGACGATAGCACCTGATAGCGTGTTTATGCTAACATCCTGCATACAGGATGGTAGCACCTGATAGCGTGTTAATGCTAACATCCTGCATACAGGACGGTAGCACCTGATAGCGTGTTTATGCTTGCATCCTGCATACAGGACGGTAGCACCTGATAGCGTGTTTATGCTAACATCCTGCATACAGGACAGTGCACCTGATAGCGTGTTAATGCTAACATCCTGCATACAGGACGGTAGCACCTGATAGCGTGTTAATGCTAACATCCTGCATACAGGACGGTAGCACCTGATAGCGTGTTTATGCTAACATCCTGCATACAGGACGGTAGCACCTGATAGCTTGTTAATGCTTACATCCTGCATACAGGACGGTAGCACCTGATAGCGTGTTTATGCTAACATCCTGCATACAGGACGGTTGCACCTGATAGCGTGTTTATGCTAACATCCTGCATACAGGACGGTAGCACCTGATAGCGTGTTAATGCTAAAATCCTGCATACAGGACGGTAGCACCTGATAGCGTGTTAATGCTAACATCCTGCATACAGGATGGTAGCACCTGATAGCGTGTTTACGCTAACATCCTGCATACAGGACGGTAGCACCTGATAGCGTGTTTATGCTAACATCCTGCATACAGGACGGTAGCACCTGAAAGCGTGTTTATGCTAACATCCTGCATACAGGACAGTAGCACCTGATAGCATGGTTATGCTAACATCCTGCATACAGAACGATAGCACCTGATAGCGTGTTTATGCTAACATCCTGCATACAGGACGGTAGCACCTGATAGCGTGTTTATGCTAACATCCTGCATACAGAATGATAGCACCTGATAGCGTGTTGATGCTAACATCCTGCATACAGGACGGTAGCACCTGATAGCGTGTTTATGCTAACATCCTGCATACAGGACAGTAGCACCTGATAGCATGTTTATGCTAACATCCTGCATACAGAATGATAGCACCTGATAGCGTGTTGATGCTAAAATCCTGCACACAGGACGGTAGCACCTGATACCGTGTTTATGCTAACATCCTTCATACAGGACGGTAGCACCTGATAGCTTGTTTATGCTAACATCCTGCATACAGGATGTTAGCACCTGATAGCGTGTTTATGCTAACATCCTGCATACAGAACGATAGCACCTGATAGCGTGTTGATGCTAAAATCCTGCATACAGGACGGTAGCACCTGATACCGTGTTTATGCTAACATCCTTCATACAGGACGGTAGCACCTGATAGCGTGTTTATGCTAACATCCTGCATACAGGATGTTAGCACCTGATAGCAAATTTATGCTAACATCCTGCATACAGGACGATAGCACCTGATAGCGTGTTAATGCTAACATCCTGCATACAGGACGGTAGCACCTGATAGCATGTTTATGCTAACATCCTGCATACAGGACGGTAGCACCTGATAGCGTGTTTATGCTAACATCCTACATACAGGATGGTAGCACCTGATAGCGTGTTAATGCTAACATCCTGCATACAGGATGGTAGCACCTGATAGCGTGTTTATGCTAACATCCTGCATACAGGACGGTAGCACCTGATAGCGTGTTAATGCTAACATCCTGCATACAGGACTGTGCACCTGATAGCGTGTTTATGCTAAAATCTTGCATACAGGATGGTAGCACCTGATAGCGTGTTTACGCTAACATCCTGCATACAGGACGGTAGCACCTGATAGCGTGTTAATGCTAACATCCTGCATACAGGACGGTTGCACCTGATAGCGTGTTTATGCTAACATCCTGCATACAGGATGGTAGCACCTGATAGCGTGTTAATGCTAACATCCTGCATACAGGACGGTAGCACCTGATAGCGTGTTAATGCTAACATCCTGCATACAGGACGATAGCACCTGATAGCGTGGTTATGCTAACATCCTGCATACAGGACGGTAGCACCTGATAGCGTGTTAATGCTAACATCCTGCATACAGGACGGTAGCACCTGATGGCGTGTTTTTGCTGACATCCTGCATACAGGACGTTAGCACCTGATAGCATGTTTATGCTAACATCCTGCATACAGGACAATAGCACCTGATAGCGTGTTAATGCTAACATCCTGCATACAGGACGGTAGCACCTGATAGCGTGTTTATGCTAACATCCTGCATACAGGATGGTAGCACCTGATGGCGTGTTTATGCTAAAATCCTGCATACAGGACGGTAGCACCTGATAGCGTGTTAATGCTAACATCCTGCATACAGGACGGTAGCACCTGATAGCGTGTTTACGCTAACATCCTGCATACAGGACGGTAGCACCTGATAGCGTGTTTATGCTAACATCCTGCATACAGGACAGTAGCACCTGATAGCGTGTTTATGCTAACATCCTGCATACAGTACAGTAGCACCTAATAGCATGGTTATGCTAACATCCTGCATACAGAATGATAGCACCTGATAGCGTGTTTTTGCTAACATCCTGCATACAGGACGATTGCACCTGATAGCGTGTTTTTGCTAACATCCTGCATACAGGACGATAGCACCTCATAGCGTGGTTATGCTAACATCCTGCATACAGGACGGTAGCACCTGATAGCATGTTTATGCTAACATCCTGCATACAGGACGATAGCACCTGATAGCGTGTTAATGCTAACATCCTGCATACTGGACTGTAGCACCTGATAGCGTGTTTATGCTAACATCCTGCATACAGGACGGTAGCACCTGATAGTGTGTTTATGCTAACATCCTGCATACAGTACAGTAGCACCTCATAGCATGGTTATGCTAACATCCTGCATACAGAATGATAGCACCTGATAGCGTGTTTATGCTAAAATCCTGCATACAGGATGGTAGCACCTGATAGCGTGTTTATGCTAACATCCTGCATACTGGACAGTAGCACCTGATAGCTTGTTTATGCTAACATCCTGCATACAGGACGATAGCACCTGATAGCGTGGTTATGCTAACATCCTGCATACAGGACGGTAGCACCTGATAGCGTGTTAATGCTAACATCCTGCATACAGGACGGTAGCACCTGATAGCGTGTATATGCTAACATCCTGCATACAGGACGGTAGCACCTGATAGCGTGTTTATGCTAACATCCTGCATACAGGAAGGTAGCGCCTGATAGCGTGTTTTTGCTAACATCCTGCATACAGGACGATAGCACCTGATAGCGTGTTTATGCTAACATCCTGCATACAGGACTGTAGCACCTGATAGCGTGTTAACGCTAACATCCTGCATACAGGACTTTAGCACCTGAAAGCGTATTTACGCTAACATCCTGCATACGGGACGGTGCACCTGATAGCGTGTTTATGCTAACATCCTGGAAAAAGGACGATAGCACCTGATAGCGTGTTTTTGCTAACATCCTGCATACAGGACGGTAGCACCTGATAGCGCGTTAATGCTAACATCCTGCATACAGGACGGTAGCACCTGATAGCGTGTTTACCACAGTCCACTGGCCACAAGAGCAACGTCCGGCCGACCAAGCGACACTATTTAAAAAAACTGCCATAAAGTGAAATAAAGTGTTGTTCTGTACAAACGCACACACGTGTGTCCTCACAGGTGTGCGTCCCATCAGCGCATGCTGGAAAACACTGCAACATCATGAAATCAGGAATTATAAATGCGTTCATTGCCAAGCCACCGTCTGCCGTTTGAACCCGAGGTCTATTTGAATAAATTTGGTGTCAAATGACAGAAAACACTTGTGAGATTTATAGAGATGTGTAAATATAAGTATGTGTTACTAATGAAGAGTAAATGGACTGTACTTATATAGCTTTTTTCCAGTCGTACTGACCACTCAAAGTGCTTTACACTACATGTGGCATTCACACAATCACACACATTCATACCCGACGGGCACATCGGGCCTGAACCACGAAGCCGGATTGTCCCTTATGGAGGTACTTCAGGGTTCTTCGTCCTATGACGCTGGTTCAGTTCTGATCGGGTTCTATCTCCCCGGTAACTGATGCTGAACCCCTAACCTGGTCCGGACCGGGTTCAGTTCTGATCGGGTTCTATCTCCCCGGTAACTGATGCTGAACCCCTAACCTGGTCCGGACCGGGTTCAGTTCTGATCTGGTTCTATCTCCCCGGTAACTGATGCTGAACCCCTAACCTGGTCCGGACCGGGTTCAGTTCTGATCTGGTTCTATCTCCCCGGTAACTGATGCTGAACCCCTAACCTGGTCCGGACCGGGTTCAGTTCTGATCGGGTTCTATGTCCCCGGTAACTAATGCTGAACCCCCTAACCTGGTCCGGACCGGGTTCAGTTCTGATCGGGTTCTATGTCCCCGGTAACTGATGCTGAACCCCTAACCTGGTCCGGACCGGGTTTAGTTCTGATTGGGTTCTATCTCCCCGCTAACTGATGCTGACCCCTAACCTGGTCCGGACCGGGTTCAGTTCTGATTGGGTTCTATCTCCCCGGTAACTTATGCTGAACGCCTAACCTGGTCCGGACCGGGTTCAGTTCTGATCGGGGTTCTATCTCCCCGGTAAGCTGATGCCGAACACCTAACCTGGGCCGGACCGGGTTCAGTTCTGATCTGGTTCTATCTCCCCGGTAACTGATGCTGAACCCCTAACCTGGTCCGGACCGGGTTCAGTTCTGATCTGGTTCTATCTCCCCGGTAACTGATGCTGAACCCCTAACCTGGTCCGGATCGGGTTCAGTTCTGATCTGGTTCCATCTCCCCGGTAACTGATGCTGAACCCTAACCTGGTCCGGACCGGGTTCAGTTCTGATCGGGTTCTATCCCCCGGTAACTGATGCTGAACCCTACTCTGGTCGGACCGGGTTCAGTTCTGATCGGGTTCTATCTCCCTGTAACTGATGCTGAACCACTAACCTGGTCCGGACCGGGTTCAGTTCTGATCGGGTTCTATCTCCCGGTAACTGATGCTGAACACCTAACCTGGTCCGGACCGGGTTCAGTTCTGATCGGGTTCTATCTCCCACGGTAAGCAGTGCTGAACCCCCTAACCTGGTCCGGACCGGGTTCAAATCTGGATCGGGTTCTCTCTCCCCCGGTACTTGATGCTGAACCCCTAACCTGGTCCGGACCGGGTTCCGGTTCTGATCGGGTTCTATGTCCCCGGTTACTGATGCTGAACCCCTAACCTGGTCCGGGACCGGGTTCAGTTCTGATCGGGTTCTATGTCCTGGTTACTGATGCTGAACCCCTAACCTGGTCCGGACCGGGTTCGGTTCTGATCGGGTTCTATGTCCCCCGGTTACTGATGCTGAACCCCTAACCTGGTCCGGACCAGGTTCAGTTCTGATCGGGTTCTATGTCCCCGGTTACTGATGCTGAACCCCTAACCTGGTCCGGACCGGGTTCAGTTCTGATCGGGTTCTATGTCCCCGGTTACTGATGCTGAACCCCTAACCTGGTCCGGACCGGGTTCAGTTCTGATCTGGTTCTATGTCCCCGGTAACTGATGCTGAACCCCTAACCTGGTCCGGACCGGGTTCAGTTCTGATCGGGTTCTATCTCCCCGGTAACTGATGCTGAACCCCTAACCTGGTCCGGACCGGGTTCAGTTCTGATCGGGTTCTATCGGAATGGAGGTGGACCCCTCCGGCCGGCCGGGTCAGTTCTGATCGGGTTCTATCTCCACGGTAACTGATGCTGAACCCCTAACCTGGTCCGGACCGGGTTCAGTTCTGATCAGGTTCTATCTCCCCGGTAACTGATGCTGAACCCCTAACCTGGTCCGGACCGGGTTCAGTTCTGATCGGGTTCTATCTCCCCGGTAACTGATGCTGAACCCCTAACCTGGTCCGGACCGGGTTCAGTTCTGATCGGGTTCTATCTCCCCGGTAACTGATGCTGAACCCCTAACCTGGTACGGACCGGGTTCAGTTCTGATCGGGTTCTATCTCCATGGTAACTGATGCTGAACCCCTAACCTGGTCTGGACCGGGTTCAGTTCTGATCGGGTTCTATCTCCCCGGTAACTGATGCTGAACCCCTAACCTGGTCCGGACCGGGTTCAGTTCTGATCGGGTTCTATCTCCCCGGTAACTGATGCTGAACCCCTAACCTGGTCCGGACCGGGTTCAGTTCTGATCGGGTTCTATCTCCCCCGGTAACTGATGCTGAACCCCTAACCTGGTCCGGACCCGGGTTCAGTTCTGATCGGGTTCTATCTCCCCGGTAACTGATGCTGAACCCCCTAACCTGGTCCGGACCGGGTTCAGTTCTGATCGGGGTTCTATCTCCCCGGTAACTGATGCTGAACCCCTAACCTGGTCCGGACCGGGTTCAGTTCTGATCGGGTTCTATCTCCCCGGTAACTGATGCTGAACCCCTAACCTGGTCCGGACCGGGTTCAGTTCTGATCAGGTTCTATCTCCCCGGTTACTGATGCTGAACCCCTAACCTGGTCCGGACCGGGTTCGGTTCTGATCAGGTTCTATCTCCCCGGTTACTGATGCTGAACCCCTAACCTGGTCCGGACCGGGTTCAGTTCTGATCGGGTTCTATCTCCCCGGTAACTGATGCTGACCCCCTAACCTGGTCCGGACCGGGTTCAGTTCTGATCTGGTTCTATGTCCCCGGTAACTGATGCTGAACCCCTAACTTGGAGCCGGACATCACAAATGTAACGCATCACAGCCGCACTGATGACATCACAGATGCTCTGCATCACACTGAGGTTTTATTAATGTTAATAGACTAATTAATTTTGATAAAGACCAACGCCTCACCTTGATTGAAAAAATTCCCGCTGTACTGATGGAGCAGATTAACTTAATATTTGTAGCTGAATTATGTTCATGGTCCCACTCAGTAAGACGTCATTCATTCATTCCTTCTCCCTCTCATTCCTTCATTCCTTCATTCCTTCCTTCCTTCCTTCCTTCCTTCGGCGACGCTGAAAACGTTTGCAGAAACATGTCTTTGTATTACCCACTTTTTCCCTGTGGGCTGCACAAATATTAAATGAAACTCATTCATACAAAGAGGCGACATAGAATCTCGTCACTGGCCGGTTTGGATCTATATTTTTGTATTTGTTCTTTACTTGCTCCCATGATCGTCTTGCGCCGCTGGAGTTGCATCTGAAATAATGTGATTAAGAGGTCACACATGCAGAAAACATGAATTCTTCATATTTATTTAGTATCATCGTCTGCTCCTCCATGGTGAAATATGTCACTCTCTGTTTCTCCATGTCTGTGATTGGTCAGACGGTTCAAACTCCGCCCCTTTTATGTGAGCGCGCACTGATTAAGATTGGAAACCCTGGTTGAGTTACCGAGTTGATTACCAGCTTTGTAGTACCGTTTATCAAGATGGCGGATGTCTGGTTAAGTCAACCAGGTACCAGAGAGATCCCGGCTAAGTTAATCCAGCTTCATCGTACAGGCACCAGGAGGCAACCCCTTCTAAAGTGAAGCAGAACAGAATTAATTTATTTTTACAAAAAGTACTTTGGCACAATTTGGCACAGTTGGCAATGTTATTTTCCAACATGCCACATTATTACATTTCTTCCATGATAAATATATTTTAAAGAAACAACAAAAACAGCCTCAAACTTCAGCTTTATGCCGTCTGTTTCTGCTCACGCCCTCACAGCGCCCTGTTTGTGGATAGCAGACCCACAACTCCGCAACGGGTTGGTTGATTTTGGTAAATGAGACATCAGTCAATTGTTTAGAGCCAGTAGAACGCATCTAGACCCCTGTGGGAAAGATTGACAGGACTTTCAGCCAATCAGAGCCAGCAGAAAGCGATCATTCAGTATTGGCTGGTACCTGCATCGGTAGATTGTGAAGCTGTCTGCTGGGTCCTAAAGACCTTTTTTTAAACCCAAAGTGTTTCATGTGATGCCCCAGAGATTATTTTCAAACAACCAGGTGTGGATTCACCGATAAATGGTTTTCACGGAGAAACAGCAAAGGTAAAAGAAATGTTTAAAACTAGTTTGTGTCTGAGCGGTTTCTGCTGCTGCTTATCAGCATCTATCCCTGTAATCTGTCGCTGACTCCTACTTGACGCGGTTTTGTCTCTGCATGCAGGTTTTGATTCGGTGTGTGCAGCTCGCATCTTCCTGAAGCTGATGAAGCGTCTGGGCTTCCAGCAGTTCTACGCTCATGGAGGAGACTGGGGATGGCTGGTCACCACCAACATGGCCCAGCTGGAGCCCAAGTAAGAGCCAGCGTCCTCCGCCACCAGAGCAGAGGCTGTTACCATGGAGAAGCATGAGCCAGGTTGTGTCCATGCAGAGTTATGAACATGTGGGTCGTTGTTCCTGTGCTGCAGCCAGCAGCCGGTTTCAGATGCTGAAGCTCGTCTACACTTTCCTTTGTCAGTAGGGCTGTAACGATACAACTCATTTTCGATTCATATCACAAGGTTTCACCCATGATTCAATACACAATTATTTTTTTAATTTATTGATTTATTTTTTTATTTAAGTAACATTTAACATAATGTAACAAATAACCAGAACATGTTTGAACACAAAGAATAAAAAGCAAAATGAATGAATAAATAACCAAAGACATAATATTTCTGTCTTTACTGAGAAAATACTGAGTAAAGAGACAAATATCATGTCTTTGGTTATTAATATTATTTGGTTAAGCTTTTGAAAAATAAAAATAATTTAACTGTGCTGTTGACTAGAAATGAAGTTAAATGACAAAGACTAGACAGTTTTCTACATCACAGCTGTTTAGTTGATTTAAAACTAGAGTTCTTCTTCAGGAAAAGCATCATGTCCGCTGTCAGGTGAGCGGCTGCTCTGCTCCCTGCAGATGTCTGGGAGATGCTGGTGTTGTGATGGATGAGCACGAGCTGATCTTAACCTGCCATACAGGGAGTGCAGAATTATTAGGCGAATGAGTATTTTGACCACATCATCCTCTTTATGCATGTTGTCTTACTCCAGGGATCACCAATTCCGGTCCTCGAGGGCCGGTGTCCTGTATGTATTATAAGCTGCTCTGCTGCAACACACCTTGTGACATGTGCAGAGCTTGACATCAAGCTCAGCACACGTTTGCTAACTACCCACTGATTGGATTCAGGAGTGTTGCAGCAAGGGAGCTCCTAATACCTGCAGGACACCGGCCCTCGAAGACCGGAATTGGTGATCCCTGTCTTACTCCAAGCTGTATAGGCCCAAAGCTACTACCAATTAAGCATATCAGGTGATCTGCATCTCTGTAATGAGAAGGGGTGTGGTCTAATGACATCATCACCCTATATAAGGTGTATTAGGCAAACAGAATTATTAGGCAACTTCCTTTCCTTTGGTAAAATGGGTCATAGAGGGACTTGACAGGCTCTAAAAAGTCAAAAATAGTGAGATATCTTGCAGAGGGATGCAGCACTCTTAAAATGTCCAAGCTTCTGAAGCGTGATCATCCAACAATCAAGCGTTTCATTCAGAATAGTCAACAGGGTCGCAAGAAACGTGGAAAAACCAAGGCGCGAAATAACTGCCCATGAACTGAGAAAAGTCAAGCGTGCAGCTGCCAAGATGCCACGTGCCAGCAGTTTTTCCATATTTCAGAGCTGCAACATCACTGGAGTGCCCAAAAGCACAAGGTGTGCAATACTCAGAGACATGGCCAAGGTAAGAAAGGCTGAAAAACCACCACCACTGAACAAGACACACAAGCTGAAACGTCAAGACTGGGCCAAGAAATATCTCAAGATTGATTTTCTAAGGTTTTATGGACTGATGACATGAGAGTGAGTCTGGATGGGCCAGATGGATGGGCCCGTGGCTGGATCGGTAAAGGCCAGAAAGCTCCAGTCCCACTCAGACGCCAGCAAGGTGGAGGTGGGGTACTGGTATGGGCCAGATGGATGGGCCCGTGGCTGGATCGGTAAAGGCCAGAGAGCTCCAGTCCCACTCAGACGCCAGCAAGGTGGAGGTGGGGTACTGGTATGGGCCAGATGGATGGGCCCGTGGCTGGATCGGTAAAGGCCAGAGAGCTCCAGTCCCACTCAGACGCCAGCAAGGTGGAGGTGGGGTACTGGTATGGGCCAGATGGATGGGCCTGTGGCTGGATCGGTTAAGGCCAGAGAGCTCCAGTCCCACTCAGACGCCAGCAAGGTGGAGGTGGGGTACTGGTATGGGCCAGATGGATGGGCCCGGGGCTGGATCGGTAAAGGCCAGAGAGCTCCAGTCCCACTCAGACGCCAGCAAGGTGGAGGTGGGGTACTGGTATGGGCCAGATGGATGGGCCCGTGGCTGGATCGGTAAAGGCCAGAGAGCTCCAGTCCCACTCAGACGCCAGCAAGGTGGAGGTGGGGTACTGGTATGGGCCAGATGGATGGGCTCGTGGCTGGATCGGTAAAGGCCAGAGAGCTCCAGTCCCACTCAGACGCCAGCAAGGTGGAGGTGGGGTACTGGTATGGGCCAGATGGATGGGCTCGTGGCTGGATCGGTAAAGGCCAGAGAGCTCCAGTCCCACTCAGACGCCAGCAAGGTGGAGGTGGGGTACTGGTATGGGCCAGATGGATGGGCCCGTGGCTGGATCGGTAAAGGCCAGAGAGCTCCAGTCCCACTCAGACGCCAGCAAGGTGGAGGTGGGGTACTGGTATGGGCTGGTATCATCAAAGATGAGCTTGTGGGGCCTTTTCGGGTTGAGGATGGAGTCAAGCTCTACTGCCAGTTTCTGGAAGACACCTTCTTCAAGCAGTGGTACAGGAAGAAGTCCGCATCCTTCAAGAAAAACCTGATTTTCATGCAGGACAATGCTCCATCACACGCATCCAAGTACTCCACAGCGTGGCTGCAAGAAAGGGTCTAAAAGAAGAAAAACTAATGACATGGCCTCCTTGTTCACCTGATCTGAACCCCATAGAGAACCTGTGGTCCCACATCAAATGTGAGATTTA
Organism: Atherinomorus stipes; assembly: GCA_023101725.1. NCBI lineage: Eukaryota > Metazoa > Chordata > Actinopteri > Atheriniformes > Atherinidae > Atherinomorus > Atherinomorus stipes. The sequence goes on from JALJCO010010950.1 coordinate 25,218, forward strand.
CAAGGAGGGAAAACAGTCCACCTCTCTGAACAGTGTCTGGGAGGCTGTGGTTGCTGCTGCACGCAATGTTGATGGTGAACAGATCAAAACACTGACAGGATCCATGGATGGCAGCTTTTCAGTGTCCTTGCAAAGAAAGGTGGCTATATTGCTCACTGATTTGTTTTTGTTTGGTTTTTGAATGTCAGAAATGTATCTTTGTGAATGTTGAGCTGTTATATTGGTTTCCCTGCTAAAAATAAATAATTGAAATTGGGCATATATTTGTTTATTGTTAAGATGCCTAATAATTATGTTTGGTAATTATGTATGTTGTGGTGATGATGTAATTAGACCACACCCCTTCTCATTACAGAGATGCACATCAGCTGATATGCTTAATTGGTAGTAGCTTTGGGCCGATACAGCTTGGAGTAAGACAACATGCATAAAGAGGATGATTTGGTCACAATACTCATTTGCCTAATAATTCTGCACTCCCTGTATATGACCTGCCGGTGCGGTCTGAGAGAAAGAGGAAAGTATTCAGACTCCTCACTTAACCCTTGACTGGAACAACGGATTTTCAGCTGCATCTGGAAATGCCATTGTGCTGAAAATCAGCTGTTCCAACGGGAACGAGCGTCTGGATCAAGCAGCAACCTCCAATGGCCAACAGGGAGGTCAATTGCAGCAGAAAGAAACATTTTTACAGCAGAAATAAACACTTTAAAGGCGAAATAAACATGTTCAGAGTCTAAATAAACATGTTTACAGCTGAAATAAACACGTTTACAGTCGAGATAAAAACATTTACAGCAGAAATAAACACATTTTTAGCAGAAATAAACATGTTTACAGCCGAAATAAACACGTTCACAGTCAAGATAAAAACATTTACAGCAGAAATATGTTTACAGCAGAAATAAACACATTTTTAGCAGAAAGAAACATGTTTCCACAGAAATATAAATTTTTACAGAAGATATAAACATGTTTACATCAGAAAATAAACACGTTCACAGTCGAGATAAAAACATTTACAGTAGAAATAAACATGTTTCCACAGAAATAAACATGTTTACAGCTGAAATTAACACGTTCACAGTCGAGATATAAACATTTACAGCAGAAATAAACATGTTTCCACAGAAATAAAAATTTTTACAGCTGAAATAAACACATTCACAGAAAAACTGACAATTTTTTTTAGCAGAAATAAACACATGTACCATAGAAATGTTTACACTAGAAATAAAACACATTTACAGCAGAAATAAACATGTTTACAGCTGAAATTAATACATTTACAGTTGAAATAAACATGTTAATAGTAGAAACATTCACAACTGAGATACATTTACAGTAGAAATAAACACGTTTACAGTAGAAATAAACATGTTTCCACAGAAATAAAAATGTTTACAGCTGAAATAATCACGCTCAGTCGAGATAAAAACATTTACAGCAAAAATAAACATGTTAACAGCAGAAACAAAGATATTCACAGCAGAATTACACATTTACAGTAGAAATAAACACGTTTACAGCAGAAATTAACATGTTTACAGTCAAAATAAACACATTTAGCACAGAACATGTTTACAGCTGAAATAAATACGTTTACAGTCAAAATAAACATGTAAAAAGTAGAAACACATTCACAGTTGAGATACACGTTTACAGCAGAAATATACACGTTTACAATAGAAAAACACATTTACAGTAGAAATAAACATGTTTCCACAGAAATAAACATGTTTACATCTGAAATAAACATGTTCACAGTGGAGATAAAAACCATTTACAGCAGAAATAAACATGTTAACATCAGAAATAAACACATTCACAGCAGAAATAAACATGTTTACAGTCAAAATAAACACATTTACCACAGAAATAAACACATTCACAGAAAAAATCCTTTTTATAGCAGAAATAAACATGTTCTGTAAAAATATGTTTACACTAGAAATAAAACACTGTCACAGCCGAAATAAACATGTTTACAGCTGAAATAAACATGTTTACAGTCAAAATAAACATGTAAATAGTAGAAACACATTCACAGTTGAGATACACGTTTACAGTAGAAATAAACATGTTTACAATAGAAATAAACACATTTACAGTAGAAATAAACATGTTTCCACAGAAATAAACATGTTTACAGGTGAAATAAACATGTTTACAGGTGAAATAAACACATTCACAGTCAAGATAGAAACATTTACAGCAGAAATAAACATGTTTGGAGCTGAAATAAACGTTCACAGTTGAGATAAAAACACCCCCTCTACTCAGCCAGGACTTGAGCTAGCAACCTTCTTACTGTGAGGCTGCAGCGCTAACCACCACGCCACTGTGCAGCCTGCATTCATTTTTTATTTTTATTTTTTTGGTGGGGGGGGGTTACATCTTTTCCACCAATTAGAATAGAGTGAAAGGGACGGCCAGCCCAGACTATAGAAGCTTGGTCCAGGGGAAGCCCGTAAACATGCAATGTAGTGCTGATAAAAAAGACGGATCCAAAAATGAACAAAATGACTGAAAGAGTTCAAATGGTAAATGGACTGTACTTATATGGCGCTTTTCCAGTCATACCAATCACGCAAAGCGCTTTACACTACATATCACATTCACCCAGTCACACACACATTCATACCTCGATGGGCACATCGGGAGGCAACTTGGGGTTCAGTGTCTTGCTCAAGGACACTTTGGCACGTTGTCTGGGGAAGCCTGGAATCGACCCCCCGACCCTCCGGTTGAAAGACGACTGCTACAGCCGCCCCAAATGTTTCCTGAACGGCATCCAGTTGGTGGTGCAACAGTGCGGCTTCTGCAGGGAGTCCCCTGCTCCCTCACCCTCAAGCAGGACTCCCCCATCTTCCGAGCTCCGGAGATGGGGGAGTCCTGTGTGAGGGCGAGCTCATGCCTCAACAAGCCGGTATAACCTCTGCAAGCTGGGGTTGGTTAGGACAGGACCGGCGCTGGCTTACCGTCACACACAGCTGGGGGGCGGGGGGGTGTTCCACCATTCCTACCACGCGTCCGCCTCTCAGCTATCCACACGCCCAACCAGCTGGGCGTCCCCCACGTGCCCCTCGTCTGGCCTGCTGAACACGAGCAGGATCCTCCCATCCTGCCACAACCACCTCCATCACACCTCTCGCTGCACGTGTGCGAGTGGCTCATCCCGGCCGATAGTTCACCGACGGAAAACAGTTTTATTTGACGTGTAGTGACAAACATTGCTGCTGGTGCAGCAGACCTGCTGTCTGGGTGCTGACAGCAGGCTGTAGCCGCTCATATGCATCAATATTTTGCCTTCAATACTTTATTTGAAGTAGATCCCTCCATCGTTCCAGCCCTGTATGTCAGTAATCGTCACGTCTCTGTTCATGCCGATGCTCCAGGACTGTCAAGGGCCTGCACGTAAACTTCGCTCCACCCTCCAAGCCCGGGCTGACCGTCACGTTGTCCCTCCTGCTCGGCCAGCGCTTCCCTTCCCTGTTCGGCTTCTCTGAGGTGGACACCCAGCGCATCTTTCCGTGCATGGACAAACTGGTGGTGGAGTCCATGAAAGAGTCCGGCTACATGCACATCCAGGCCACCAAACCGGACACTGTGGGTAAGACCCTAGAGGAAGGTACCTCCAGCAGCTTCGCCCCACTGATGTCTAACCCCCCCCCCCCCCCCCCCCCCCCAGGCCGAGGGCTGAATGACTCACCGGTGGGTCTGGCTGCCTACATCCTGGAGAAGTTCTCCACGTGGACCAGCCGAGAGTTCAGAAACCTGGAGGATGGTGGACTCACCAGGTGCTTACAGCAGAACACTGAACTGACGCAGAGAACATCAGTCCTGGATCCAGCTCTGGTCCAGAACTGATCCAGCTCTGGTCCAGGACTGATCCAGCTCTGGTCCAGTCCTGGATCCAGCTCTGGTCCAGGACTGATCCAGCTCTGGTCCAGGACTGATCCAGCTCTGGATCCAGCTCTGGTCCAGGACTGATCCAGCTCTGGTCCAGAACTGATCCAGCTCTGGATCCAGCTCTGGTCCAGGACTGATCCAGCTCTGGTCCAGAACTGATCCAGCTCTGGTCCAGGACTGATCCAGCTCTGGTCCAGTCCTGGATCCAGCTCTGGTCCAGGACTGATCCAGCTCTGGATCCAGCTCTGGTCCAGGACTGATCCAGCTCTGGTCCAGTCCTGGATCCAGCTCTGGTCCAGGACTGATCCAGCTCTGGTCCAGTCCTTGATCCAGCTCTGGTCCAGTCCTTGATCCAGCTCTGGTCCAGTCCTGGATCCAGTTCTGGTCCAGTCCTGGATCCAGCTCTGGTCCAGTCCTGGATCCATCTCTGGTCCAGGACTGATCCATCTCTGGTCCAGGACTGATCCAGCTCTGGTCCAGTCCTGGATCCAGTTCTGGTCCAGTCCTGGATCCAGCTCTGGTCCAGTCCTGGATCCAGCTCTGGTCCAGGACTGATCCAGTTGTGTTACATAAAGTCCTGATGTGTGTGACAGGAAGTTTTCTCTTGACGACCTGCTGACTAACGTGATGATCTACTGGACGTCTGGCTGCATCACCTCCTCTATGAGGTTCTACAAGGAGAACTTTGGGAAAGGCCTGAACCAGCCGCATGCTGGGTACGTATCATGCTGGTGTTAGACCGTCCCCAGCATGCTGGGTACGTATCATGCTGGTGTTAGACCGTCCCCAGCATGCTGGTATTAGACCGTCCCCAGCATGCTGGTATTAGACCGTCCCCAGCATGCTGGGTACGTATCATGCTGGTGTTAGACCGTCCCCAGCATGCCGGGTACGTATCATGCTGGTGTTAGACCGTCCCCAGCATGCTGGGTACGTATCATGCTGGTGTTAGACCGTCCCCAGCATGCTGGGTACGTATCATGCTGGTATTAGACCGTCCCCAGCATGCTGGGTACGTATCATGCTGGTGTTAGACCGTCCCCAGCATGCTGGGTACGTATCATGCTGGTGTTAGACCGTCCCCAGCATGCTGGTGTTAGACCGTCCCCAGCATGCTGGGTACGTATCATGCTGGTGTTAGACCGTCCCCAGCATGCCGGGTACGTATCATGCTGGTGTTAGACCGTCCCCAGCATGCCGGGTACGTATCATGCTGGTGTTAGACCGTCCCCAGCATGCTGGGTACGTATCATGCTGGTGTTAGACCGTCCCCAGCATGCTGGGTACGTATCATGCTGGTGTTAGACCGTCCCCAGCATGCTGGTGTTAGACCGTCCCCAGCATGCTGGTGTTAGACCGTCCCCAGCATGCTGGTGTTAGACCGTCCCCAGCGTGCCGGGTACGTATCATGCTGGTGTTAGACCGTCCCCAGCATGCTGGTGTTAGACCGTCCCCAGCATGCTGGTGTTAGACCGTCCCCAGCATGCTGGTGTTAGACCGTCCCCAGCGTGCCGGGTACGTATCATGCTGGTGTTAGACCGTCCCCAGCATGCTGGGTACGTATCATGCTGGTGTTAGACCGTCCCCAGCATGCTGGGTACGTATCATGCTGGTGTTAGACCGTCCCCAGCATGCTGGGTACGTATCATGCTGGTGTTAGACCGTCCCCAGCATGCCGGGTACGTATCATGCTGGTGTTAGACCGTCCCCAGCATGCTGGGTACGTATCATGCTGGTGTTAGACCGTCCCCAGCATGCTGGTGTTAGACCGTCCCCAGCATGCTGGTGTTAGACCGTCCCCAGCATGCTGGTGTTAGACCGTCCCCAGCGTGCCGGGTACGTATCATGCTGGTGTTAGACCGTCCCCAGCATGCCGGGTACGTATCATGCTGGTATTAGACCGTCCCCAGCATGCTGGTTTTAGACCGTCCCCAGCATGCTGGGTACGTATCATGCTGGTGTTAGACCGTCCCCAGCATGCCGGGTACGTATCATGCTGGTGTTAGACCGTCCCCAGCATGCTGGTTTTAGACCGTCCCCAGCATGCTGGGTACGTATCATGCTGGTGTTAGACCGTCCCCAGCATGCTGGTGTTAGACCGTCCCCAGCATGCCGGGTACGTATCATGCTGGTGTTAGACCGTCCCCAGCATGCTGGTGTTAGACCGTCCCCAGCATGCTGGGTACGTATCATGCTGGTGTTAGACCGTCCCCAGCATGCTGGTGTTAGACCGTCCCCAGCATGCTGGGTACGTATCATGCTGGTATTAGACCGTCCCCAGCATGCTGGGTACGTATCATGCTGGTGTTAGACCGTCCCCAGCATGCTGGTGTTAGACCGTCCCCAGCATGCTGGGTACGTATCATGCTGGTGTTAGGCCGTCCCCAGCATGCTGGGTACGTATCATGCTGGTGTTAGACCGTCCCCAGCATGCTGGGTACGTATCATGCTGGTGTTAGGCCGTCCCCAGCATGCTGGGTACGTATCATGCTGGTGTTAGGCCGTCCCCAGCATGCTGGGTACGTATCATGCTGGTGTTAGACCGTCCCCAGCATGCCGGGTACGTATCATGCTGGTGTTAGACCGTCCCCAGCATGCTGGTGTTAGACCGTCCCCAGCATGCTGGTGTTAGACCGTCCCCAGCATGCTGGGTACGTATCATGCCGGGTACGTATCATGCTGGTGTTAGACCGTCCCCAGCATGCTGGGTACGTATCATTCTGGTGTTAGACCGTCCCCAGCATGCTGGTGTTAGACCGTCCCCAGCATGCTGGGTACGTATCATGCCGGGTACGTATCATGCTGGTGTTAGACCGTCCCCAGCATGCTGGGTACGTATCATTCTGGTGTTAGACCGTCCCCAGCATGCTGGTGTTAGACCGTCCCCAGCATGCTGGGTACGTATCATGCCGGGTACGTATCATGCTGGTGTTAGACCGTCCCCAGCATGCCGGGTACGTATCATGCTGGTGTTAGACCGTCCCCAGCATGCCGGGTACGTATCATGCTGGTGTTAGACCGTCCCCAGCATGCTGGGTACGTATCATGCTGGTGTTAGACCGTCCCCAGCATGCTGGTGTTAGACCGTTCCCAGCATGCTCGGTACGTATCATGCTGGTGTTAGACCGTCCCCAGCATGCCGGGTACGTATCATGCTGGTGTTAGACCGTCCCCAGCATGCTGGGTACGTATCATGCTGGTATTAGACCGTCCCCAGCATGCTGGGTACGTATCATTCTGGTGTTAGACCATCCCCAGCATGCTGGGTACGTATCATTCTGGTGTTAGACCGTCCCCAGCATGCCGGGTACGTATCATGCTGGTGTTAGGCCGTCCCCAGCATGCTGGGTACGTATCATGCTGGTGTTAGGCCGTCCCCAGCATGCTGGGTACGTATCATGCTGGTGTTAGACCGTCCCCAGCATGCTGGGTACGTATCATGCTGGTGTTAGGCCGTCCCCAGCATGCTGGGTACGTATCATGCTGGTGTTAGGCCGTCCCCAGCATGCTGGTGTTAGACCGTCCCCAGCATGCTGGGTACGTATCATGCTGGTGTTAGGCCGTCCCCAGCATGCTGGGTACGTATCATGCTGGTGTTAGACCGTCCCCAGCATGCCGGGTACGTATCATGCTGGTGTTAGGCCGTCCCCAGCATGCTGGTGTTAGACCGTCCCCAGCATGCTGGGTACGTATCATGCTGGTGTTAGGCCGTCCCCAGCATGCTGGGTACGTATCATGCTGGTGTTAGGCCGTCCCCAGCATGCTGGGTACGTATCATGCTGGTGTTAGGCCGTCCCCAGCATGCTGGTGTTAGACCGTCCCCAGCATGCTGGGTACGTATCATGCTGGTGTTAGGCCGTCCCCAGCATGCTGGTGTTAGACCGTCCCCAGCATGCTGGGTACGTATCATGCTGGTGTTAGGCCGTCCCCAGCATGCTGGGTACGTATCATGCTGGTGTTAGACCGTCCCCAGCATGCCGGGTACGTATCATGCTGGTGTTAGGCCGTCCCCAGCATGCCGGGTACGTATCATGCTGGTGTTAGGCCGTCCCCAGCATGCTGGTGTTAGACCGTCCCCAGCATGCTGGGTACGTATCATGCTGGTGTTAGACCGTCCCCAGCATGCTGGGTACGTATCATGCTGGTGTTAGACCGTCCCCAGCATGCTGGGTACGTATCGTGCTGGTATTAGACCGTCCCCAGCATGCTGGGTACGTATCATGCTGGTATTAGACCGTCCCCAGCATGCTGGGTACGTATCATGCTGGTATTAGACCGTCCCCAGCATGCTGGGTACGTATCATGCTGGTGTTAGACCGTCCCCAGCATGCTGGGTACGTATCATGCTGGTGTTAGACCGTCCCCAGCATGCTGGGTACGTATCATGCTGGTATTAGACCGTCCCCAGCATGCTGGGTACGTATCATGCTGGTGTTAGACCGTCCCCAGCATGCTGGGTACGTATCATGCTGGTGTTAGACCGTCCCCAGCATGCCGGGTACGTATCATGCTGGTGTTAGACCGTCCCCAGCATGCTGGGTACGTATCATGCTGGTGTTAGACTGTCCCCAGCATGCCGGGTACGTATCATGCTGGTGTTAGACCGTCCCCAGCATGCTGGGTACGTATCATGCTGGTGTTAGACCATCCCCAGCATGCCGGGTACGTATCATGCTGGTGTTAGACCGTCCCCAGCATGCTGGGTACGTATCATGCTGGTGTTAGACCGTCCCCAGCATGCTGGGTACGTATCATGCTGGTGTTAGACCGTCCCCAGCATGCTGGTGTTAGACCGTCCCCAGCATGCTGGGTACGTATCATGCTGGTGCTAGACCGTACCCAGCATGCTGGTGTTAGACCGTCCCCAGCATGCTGGGTACGTATCATGCTGGTGTTAGACCGTCCCCAGCATGCTGGTGTTAGACCGTCCCCAGCATGCTGGGTACGTATCATGCTGGTGTTAGACCATCCCCAGCATGCTGGGTACGTATCATGCTGGTGTTAGACCATCCCCAGCATGCTGGGTACGTATCATGCTGGTGTTAGACCGTCCCCAGCATGCTGGGTACGTATCATGCTGGTGTTAGACCGTCCCCAGCATGCTGGTGTTAGACCATCCCCAGCATGCTGGGTACGTATCATGCTGGTGTTAGACCGTCCCCAGCATGCTGGTGTTAGACCGTCCCCAGCATGCTGGGTACGTATCATGCTGGTGTTAGGGACCGTCCCCAGCATGCTGGGTACGTATCATGCTGGTGTTAGACCGTCCCCAGCATGCTGGGTACGTATCATTCTGGTGTAAGACCGTCCCCAGCATGCCGGGTACGTATCATGCTGGTATTAGACCGTTCCCAGCATGCTGGGTACGTATCATGCTGGTGTTAGACCATCCCCAGCATGCTGGGTACGTATCATGCTGGTATTAGACCGTCCCCAGCATGCTGGTGTTAGACCGTCCCCAGCATGCCGGGTACGTATCATGCTGGTGTTAGACCGTCCCCAGTCCCACCACCGTGTCAGACGTACATAGCACCAGATTTTACTCCCAGCTGAAGCCAAACAACATTTCAGACCCTTCACATGGTTAGTCTTTCATCTTTAATATCTGGGATGTGCAAACAGATTTGTCCTTGATGCAGAACCACCACCCTCTCTTCCAGGATCCCAGTCTACGTCCCCACAGGCTTTGCCTGCTTTCCCAACGAGCTGATGCACACCCCCGAGCTGTGGGTCAGACAGAAGTACCGCAGACTGCTCTCCTTCACCGCCATGGCCCGGGGCGGCCACTTCGCTGCCATGGAGGAGCCCCAGCTGATCGCAGAGGACCTCCAGAGATTCATAAAGATGGTTGAGAAGACACAGCAACAGTAGAGGGGGTGTGGGGGTCGGTAGCTCATGTTCTCCATGTGGAAGCTGGCTGCTTGCATTGAGCAAACTTCTCTAACACATTTTCTTTTCAACTTTTCATTGGAGTTTGTTTTCAGGTCTTTGAAACCTCTCATGTAAACATGTACTCTCGTTAGAGATGATTATCCCACCGGAGTGATGTATAAGTTTAAAGTGCTGATAACACGACCTTAAAGGAATAGTACACCCACAGAATGATGGTCCTTCATCTTCTCCTCACTCTTACCTCGTTTTCCCCCAACTTTCATATAATGGAGTTGACTGGGGTCCGAGCCAAAAAAGTCCATAAAAGTCCACAAAAACTTGTCAGTATTCCTCCAAACTGTTCATCCAATGTAATCCAAGTGTCCTGAGTGGGTAGCGTCCAGAATTTACTGGAAACGACGTCATTTAGTAGATTTTTATAGACTAAACAGTAGAACATGTAGCTGCTGCAAAGCGCGCGCCTGCGAGTTCACGACACTACAGAAGCCGCGGCGTTCAGCACCTACTCTGCCATTAATGCAAGTGTAGAAGAAGAAATTAGCTGTTTACATTGTGCTAAGAGCGACAGAGCTGCAGACAAACACAAGAGGGGTTGATATTGATTTAAGAGAAAGAGAGAAAGAAAGAAAGAAAGTAGAAAGAAAGAAAGAGAGAATCTCGTCTGCCACAGCTGGTCAGATGCTGAAATGCAGCCATGTTTTCTAATCACTCATGTATGCCTGGTTTGTGACATAGATCATCATGAAGAACGTTGTGGTCGATGAAACGTGGAGACAAATGTCAAAAACGTGTCATCAGCACTTTAGAGACCTGAGCAGAGAGGTTAAAGTCCTGATCCAGCTGTCTGGTCTGTGTGGGGGGGTTATCTTCATCAGTATGGAAATGTAAAGCTGCTGTCGAATAAACATTGCTAGCAGAAGAAAAGTGTGGAGTGCTGTTAGCTGGGGAGGGGGGGGGGTTGCTTCACAGCTTCTTTCCCACGCTGCTGGCTGTGGTTTCTGTTCGCCAGCGTGGGGAAGATGCATCATATTTACTTTGTCTCAGTTTGTCTAACTTTAACTTCAACGTTAGCATCTGTGAACAGTCCAGGGGCAGAGCTGGGGGCCAGAGGGTGGGGTAGATTCATCAGTGGGGCTTAGACTTAGGGGGAAATGACGGTTCCTGTCATTAACACACACACTGCTGTGGTAACTGTGGTCACACCTGGCAGACGAGAGAATAAAACATTTTTACATCAACTATCTGGATCAGCAGGTGGAAACATCTGCAGAAAGGTAAGCTGGGGCTTCTGTGGTGGGGGAACCAGTTCTGGTCCACAGTCTGGTGGTGGTCCACTGGTAGGGTTGCCACCCATCGTATTTGTTCCGCATTTCCATAAATGTCAGATACACATGTCTGTCACACACATGCGTATGAACATTAAGTTTAGTAATAATAAGCTAAATAAAACAGGAAATTTTAAAGGCCACTTCCATGTTAAACATATGTACAGTAGTATGTAGTGTATCAGGTCCATACTGGACATCACCAATTCAAAAATGTACAAGCACTAGTCTGACGGGGCTCTGTGTGAAAACGGTGCCCCCAGCAACAGACCGGACGTGACGTAGGGGGAGGCGAACGCTCCGACTCCACTGAAAACATGGATCCCAGCAGGAGGAGGCGACTCTGAATACGACATCATCACAGCTTTAATGCTGACGGCCACAGATGTATGCAGAGACATGAACATGTGGAAAATAACGTGGAAAAAATATTTTCTAAGTCACCTCTGTATTACTTTTCATTTTTAGATCATGTGTACAAGATGCTTGGTGTCACATTTAGATCTTTTAGTGGTCTACAGTCTTTACACCGTCTGAAAGAATCTGTTCTTGTTTATCTGATTTATTTCAGCAGCCATCACTCTGTATTTGTCCAGGTTTTCAGTGTGTTTAAGCAACAGTTGCTGATGAATCTCCATGTAGAGGAGACGGACTCCGCTCCAGCGGTTCATCTGGGACATGAATGTCTGCCGAACAGCGACTGCGTCCGTGTGTTTACTTCCACCGACAACCGGCTCCTCGACAAAAGACAGCAGTGGGACATTTACCCTTTGACTCTGTCCACAGATGTGTCTGCGAACAGTAACACCGTCTCACGGCTCATACAAAGCGCTTTTACATGTTTCTGGAGACCAAATGTGGAGAAAAGTCAGTGCGAGCCACTGAAAGTGGCCGAGGAACCGATATGAATCGTTCTGGGATGGAAGAGAAGACGTCCTGGAAGCCAAAAGCTGAGCTAAAGCGAACGTTGTCAGGACCCTGCTGTGGCTGAGTCAGTCCAAGTAGAAGAGTGATTAAAAAGGTGCTGGCCGTGAGAGTTAACCCTCTGCTGTAGAGGGGGGGTTCAGAAAGAAGACGGATGTTAAGAGAGGTGTAAGCTAACCGTTCATCGGTTATCGTTTAGCATTGGTCAGCTATGGATTTCACCTGACTTCACCTACTGTGAAGTCAGAGATCACAGGATTCAGAAACCATGCCGTGTTTGTGAAGGACAGTTTCATCCCACCCCTCCCTTTTTAAGTAATACTTCCTGGTTCTTTTCAACTTAAAGGGACTTGAGGCGAGATTAAGAAACCAAACTCGCGGCTGGTGCTTCAGGTACCTGCAGCCCCCACCAAGCCGTCACGGGAGCACAAACTGAAGCTAGAATGTTGTTTACTCACCTTTTTCTTCGTAGTTCCACTTTTTAGTGTCTTTCAGTTGATCTGGATCGTTTGCTGACGGCAGAAGAATCCATAACTATCGCTTACAGTGTTTGAATTTACCGCGACCGTCTTCTTCCTGGATCAGAACTGTGGATGTAGCATCAATGACGTCACGTCTGCAGGGCAGCGCGGGAAATTCAGACACCGAATTGCAGCTTTATGCAGCACACAGCCTGTTCAAGGCAACGGAGAGAAACGTGGTGGAAACGTAATTTTTGGTATTTAGCGCTTCATCACCCATTAGTATGAAAAAAAAACATGAACATGCATGTTTGTTTGTTTAAATTCCTGCCTCAAGTCCATTTAAGAGACCTAACAGTTACTGCCTCATCTCAGGGATGATTTTCTGCCGTTATAAAGAACATGAAAGATGAATTTTAAAGCCATCAGAAAGCAGCGGGATCTGTGCAGGATCCTCCAGTCCTGTGTGTCTGTACCTGGCTGCCTGCATGTGTTGCTGTCACACTCGCTCCTCGCTGCACCTGCGCCTTTTACAACTGTTTACCTGAATCTCCAGCATGTTCAGAACGAAAACGTTTGCAAAAGAAAATGCGTGAGTGAGAAAAGGCCCACCCTGGGTGGACAGCGTCAGTGGAGATGATGAGGGAAACTGTAAAATATGCCGGTGAGTGTTTTCTGTGGCGCGCGTGGACTGTCTGACATCAGACATCACGCGTCAGGAACGCAACACTGACGGCACGTGAGAACCATGAAGATGACCCAAACATCAGTGTTCCATCTTCATCCTCATCATCTCGTGAGACTGAATCACGGCATCACGTCCCGAACAGGATCAGTTTTTATCTGGTTCTGTTTTTGCCAGAAGATGTCAGTGCATGAGCAGACCTTAGTTTAGGAGACTGGTGGTTTGATTGTAGTTGGTTGATTGTTTGGATGCTGACTTTTTAAAGTTGAATGAATGATCATTTATGAAATCCAGTAGTTGGAGTAGCCAATATAAATATATAATATATGGTTATTTAAACAATAAATCACAGTAATTGATAATATTTGATAGATAAATTAATACTGTCACGTGTGTATACACACTGCCCGGCTAAAAAAAAAAGTCTCCAACAAAAAAAGGTCAAACATTTAACATTTGGTTGGAGCCTTTATCTTTGATGGCGGCAGCATTCGCTGTGATTCCAGAAGCTTCTGCAATGTCACCAGATTTATTTGCATCCTGTTGCATCAATTTTTCACCAAGATCTTGATGATGATTGTAGAGTCTGACCACAGCACATCCCAAAGATTCTCAATGGGGTTCAGGTCTGGACTCTGTGGGGGCCAATCCATGTGTGAAAATGATGTCTGATGATCCCTGAACCATCTTTCACAATCTGAGCCCGATAAATTCTGGCACGGTCATCTTGGAATATGGCCGTGCCATCAGGAAAGAAACATCCATTGATGGAATAACCTGCTCATTCAGTATATTCAGGTATCAGCTGACCTCATTATCTGAGCTCATACTGTTGCTGAACCTGGACCTGAGCAACTGCAGCAACCCCAGATCATCACACTGCCCCCACAGGCTCATACAGTAGCACTAGGCATGATGCTGCATCACTTCATCTGCCTTTCCGGCCACATTTCTTCCTGGAAGACGATGGTCCACTATCCTTCCAGTTTTTCAGAATGCGTTGGACTGTTCTGAACCCAGTTTTAGTAGTTTCTGCATCTCCTTAGATGTTTTCACCTCTTGATGCCAATGATCTGACCCTTCTCAGACAGACTAACATCTTTTCCATGACCACGGATGTGTCTTTCCACATGGTTGTTTAGGAAATGAGAAGCAACTCATTGCACCAGTTGGAGTTAAATAACTTGTTGCAGCTGAAAGATAATCGCCCATCATGTAATTATCCAATAGGAGGCTCCTACCTATTTGCTTAGTTACATCCAGGTGGCCACTTTTTTTTTTTGGCCAGGCAGTTTATATATATATATATATATATATATATATATATATATATATATATATATACACACACATACAGGTGTGTGAAGAAGTTTTTGCCCCCTTCCTAATTTCTTACTTTTTTGCATGTTTGTCACACTTAAATGTTTCAGATCATCAAACAAATTTTAAAGTGAGTCCAAGATAACACAAGTAAACAGAAAATGCAGTTTTTGAATGAAGATTTTTATTAGTAAGGGAGGGAAAAATCCAAACCTCCATGGTCCTGTGTGAAAAAATGATTGTCCCCCCTTGTTGAAACATAAATTAAACGTGGTTTATCATCTTTGGAAAGCTGATTTCAATTTCTCTATCCACACCCAGGCCTGATTACTGCCACACCTGTTCTCAATCAATAAATCACTTAAATAGCTTTGGGACTCCAGAGAACCACAGTGAGAACCATTATCCACAAATGGTGAAAACATGGAACAGTGGTGAACCTTCCCAGGAGGGGCCGGCCGACCAAAATGACCCCAAGAGCACAGCGACGACTCATCCAAGAGGTCACAAAAGACCCCAGAACAACATCCAAGAACTGCAGGCCTCACTTGCCTCAATGAAGGTCAGTGTTCATGACTCCCCCATCAGAAAGAGACTGGGGGGCAAAAATGGCTGCATGACAGATTTTTTTTATGTATATATACTGGATATTCTTTATTCATCCCAATGAGTGAGCCAATTCGGAATTTCATTCTCTGCACTTTCACCTATCTCAGGTTGAACCTGAGAGCAGTGGGCTCTTAAAGCTGGTGGGGGGCTTAAGGACCTTGCTAAAGGGTCCACAGTGGTTCACATTGGTGCCGTGTCGGGGACTCGTATGGGATCAAAATCATGGAGGAAAGGATGCATCTTTGAAAGCAGCTGGAGGAGATCTGATGACCGGAGACGTCCTCATATAACCGCGCCACAGCTGTCTGTTGATCAGTAACTGTATGACCGATGTGATGGAGAACAGCGATGGTTGAAAGAATAATCCAGAGGACATTTTGAGTTTCATTTTGTTAGAAGTCTCAACACGTTGGTTCCTGCAGCTCCAGTAGACAGACACGGTAGACAGGAGACGAACAGAGAGGTCCTGCTGCTGGCTACTGTTTCCCAGTGAGGCCCGACTCTGACCTGCTTCTTTATCCTCTTCAAAAAAATAAATTCTAAATCTGTAAGAAACCTAAATAAACTGCTTGCTGCACCGAGCTTTGTATTAACTGTAATACAATTTGAAGGCTGAGTTGTTACTTTTTTCAGGTTGTCGGGGCAGACAGTCTGACTCTATAGATATATACTGTTAAGATTATGACAAGGACAAGGACGACTGATAAATTAGGGCGACATGACAAATTATGAACCTAGATCCCAAGCTGACGTGTCATTCACAGACGACTCACTACAGACTGAATGACAGGTGGGGAGGGTTCTGACACGGTCCTATAAAGCATCACAGTAAACAGGAAGACGGGGTCCTTCGGAACGTGAGCGAGCGCGGACTACAGACAGCTGGACCTGGGGACTCCGTTCTGACCGCTGAGACACTTACAGGGTCTGACGACACAGTCCTTTGCCGTATTTGACCAGTTATATTGTAATAAACGTGTAACCTTGAGCGACGCGTCTGTGATTCTTCACCGCTGCATCGTCTTAGCTCAGCCACTGCTAGCAGGCTGACCAACGAGGTGCCTGACTGCAAACACCACGCTGCTGACATCCACATTTAAGGTCTGTACGATGGCAAAAGTCAACATTAGTTCTCTTCTATTATTCTTAAATGAACAGCACTTCTGATTAGCTACCAGGAGGGTTGCGCTACGACAGAATAATGGTGACCCATCGACGTGGGAATATAGAGAATTAATTGTTGTCTTTTCTGTTTCAGATCACGAACAGAGGGAAAACACACGGACTACGACGCAGAAGGTCCGAAACTTTCCCCAAGTGTTTTTAAGACTAGATCAGAGGTCGGTAACGGATCTTTAATACGGATGGAAAACGGTAAGAAAGATAATATATTTACCTATCAATGAAGAGCAGAGATTCTAGCTAAAAAAGAAAACACTTCACAGCCAAAAGAAAACAGGTATAGACCTGGGGTTTAGCAATACAAAAATAAACAAAATACGGTATTTTCATAGTGCTTAGAAGTGTTACTCCATGTGATCTGTGTCCGAAAATCAGGACAGGGTGTGATGACCCTAATAATCATCAACTGCATGTTTGAGGGGACACGGGTCTAGATGTGAACGTGTGTGTTGTGAAAATGAAAAACACATAGGTTTGCATTTGGATGGTGTCTCAGTACATGTTGGATTGAATTGAAGTTTCGCGTGTGAGATCGGGTGTGTGTGTAGGTGTGTGGTTTGCATGTTTGAAATGACTGATCTAATCGAAACTTGCATGTTGCCAAAATGAAATGCATATAAGGTTACTAGGGAGACGTCCCATTTGTCTAAACTTATATGTTGCAATACTGTTCTTGTAATGCATGAGAGTTTACGTATGGATGGTGTTGTGGATAGGTGTAAGATTACACATCGGCGCACGTGAACTTATATGTAACAAATTGCTACAAATTGAACAGAAATCAAAAGCATTGAGTGAAGTATTGGGCATCAGGGAAAGTTTGTTGCTTAAGAAAAAGCATTGAGTGAAGAAATTGGGCATCCGGCCTCCGGAAAAGTCAGTTGTTTTACATAAAAACATTGAGGAAAAATAATTGGGCATCAGGGAAAGTTTGTTGCTAAAGAAAAAGCATTGAGTGAAGAAATTGGGCATCCGGCCTCCGGAAAAAAGTCAGTTGTTTTACATAAAAACATTGAGAAAAAAATATTTGGGCATTAGGGGAAATTTTTTTTTTGTTTTTGATAAAACGTTGGAAAAAACTTTTAATTTAAATTTGCATGTTTGTGGGAACACAAATTTATACGTATACTCATGAGTTAAAAGCTTGCGTATGGATGGTGTTTGTAGACGCATGTAAATTTAAAGTTTCGGTCTGATGACGGAGTTAATAAGTAGCGTTAATTTCGGTATCAAAAAGCTGATGGAGGAAACATTTCACATGGAGAAATAAAATAAAGAGAATAGTTAAAGTAAGGTAAAAAAAAAAGCAATGAAGTTTGTGTTAATCCCAAAAAAAATCATATGAAAATGTTTAAAATGTTTCGGTAAAGGAAGAGACTGTGACTGACAGAACCATCTTGAATAAAAGTAAAAAAATAACTGGAGTTTCTGAAACATTTGGGTTGGTCAATTGTTAAGAAAAGTCAATGTTATATGAACAAAGTAAGAAAAACTCTGAGTGAAATTTGTGCAAGTGCTGGGAAAAAAATAAATAAATAAATTTTGCTTAAAAGAATAAGTAAAGTTGAAAGTAAATTTTTAGAATTGTGTTTAGATTTTTTTTTAGATTGTTAGATTCTTTTTCAGATTTTAAAGTAAAAGTAAAGAAAAAGTCTGTGTGAAGTTTTCCACGGGACAGTGCTACAGCTATAAGAATTTTTCCAGCCTTTTCTTTCTTCCCTGTAGAAATTCTCGAGGGAAGAAGAGGGGGACAGAGTGTGTATTTTGTTGATGTCGAGCACTGGACAGATATTTTGTCTAGCAGAAAAACAATTTTCTGTGTCAGAGTGCCTCTCCAGTGTTCGAGGTCGACAAAATGGCAGACTCCGATAAAGCAAAAATGAACAAAATATCGACCAAATGACACAGCAGTAGAAATTCTAGCCAGTAAATTTCCATTGTTGAAATATGAAATTACAAAATTCTTCACTAGGTGGATGAGAACAAAAAACAGCGCCACCTATTGGAAAAAAATATGGTACTTACGATTGATGCGTCTGTGCTGAACTGAAAAAAATCATTAAAAACATGCCCATAACTGGAATTACTGCAGCCAAAAAAAACAGAAATGCAAAAGAAAAATTGAAAGAGACATACAAATTTTGGAATTGTTTCAGAAACATGGCAGAGAATTTACAGAAAATCAGAAAAGCTTTACATCAAGAAGAAGCAGCAACCACTAGAATGAATCTTTTTACAAGTAGCAGGTTTCCAAGACACAGCCTCTGAGACAAGGTCACAGGTGGTGATAAGCCACACACGCTTCCATTACAGATAACACACATACATCTACTCTACACCAGTTACCCACATGTTTTCACGTGCACGCTCATGCAATGAAGATCTTGCTTGGCTAAAGATAACAGATGACACACAAACTTTCTCTCTGTCCTATCTTAGTTCTTATTAGTGGAGCAACACAGATGTTTACAACAACACAGCCACAGCAATGCAACACAGATTGTCACATCTCACTGACCAAATACCCAGACACAAAGAAAAGACTTTTCCTCTTCCAGCCAAAGACAGACTGAATGTCACTGTAGGCATTTTACATGAGCCAGCTGATCAAAATGTGGCTCATGTTGCAGAGTTGTCCAGCACAACCAAGCCCAACAACTGCAGAACCAAGACACTTGAAGTGTGGCCAACCTTCAACCACAGAGTACAAACCAGCAGAGGACCTGTGAGATTCAACGACATGTGACCAGCAGGACACATGTGGGCAGTGTCCACACAGAGACACCCAGAGGCCCAACACCTATGGGGGCCTCCAGCTGGTTTTGACCGACCACATCCACATGTCCCACAGTGCAGACAGCAGGTGCTCCACAATCGGGGTTGCAGAGGGCACCAGTTACACCCCCTCATGATTCCTGTCCCAGTGAGGACAGAACAGTGACTGTTCAG
>JALJCO010010951.1:0-11280 GCA_023101725.1 Atherinomorus stipes
GACGATCAGGACGAAAGCTTTGTCTGGGCCTTTGGATTCCCTCCATCCTGAAGAGCCCTTACTGTCAGGCGCGTTCTGCGGACTCTGAGCTCGTCTCGGGGTAAGTCTGTTTGTTGTTCTGCTGGCTTGAGACTATGCGCCGAGGCTGACATTAAATTCTACCTCAGAGCGTGGGCTGTCGCGGGATCGCTTTCTAAAGTCAGTGCGGCTTTTCCTTCCGCTGTTGCAGGAGTACACGCCTTCGCCGGCAGGTAAGATGCCAAATTGTTTTAGTTTAGGGTTGATCTGCAAGTCATTTAGACTCATGTTCTCCGTTTAGGCACGAGGTACGCTGTGTGCATGGCCACTGTTGGAGCAGTCTCTTCCTTGGAGCAGTCTCTTCCTGTTGAAAGGCCGTTGTTTTGTCCAGATCCGTTTTGTCCACAATTCCTCAACCACATTTTAAGAACAGGTTTCATATCTTCACATCACTGTGTACATGGACAAATTCTGTTGCAATCAGGCTGA
Source organism: Atherinomorus stipes (assembly GCA_023101725.1). Taxonomy (NCBI): domain Eukaryota; kingdom Metazoa; phylum Chordata; class Actinopteri; order Atheriniformes; family Atherinidae; genus Atherinomorus; species Atherinomorus stipes. Next base: position 508 of record JALJCO010010951.1, read on the forward strand.
TTCCCCTTTTGTTTAGCAGCCAGCCTCTTGGCATGGTGAGTCACCTTTTGCCTCCTTGGTTTGGTTGCATGTTCTAACTTGCTTGTTGCTTGCTTTTTTTTTTTTTTTTCATTTTTGTGCTGCTTGTCTAATTCTTTTCTTGCATGGCTTGCTGTGTTTTTGGTTTTCATTGTTTGTTTGCTTGATTGTGCCAAGGTTTGCCTTATTTGTGTCTTTTTCTTTTGTTAAAGGTTGAATATGGAATACGGACAGAACAGCGGCATCACGTGTGTCTAGGTTGTAGTTGCAATGGCAGAAAAACAACTCCAGCCGCTGGGATGCCAGGCTCGCTGCCGATACGCAAGTGACCAACAGTCTGCAGCATGTCCAACAAGTAACGCAGAGGAGTTTATAACCGACAGCTAACGTTAGCCATGTTAGCAAACAAGCTAGCTTACCGATCCAGCAGGAAAGTCGCCATTTCCGTGTTTTACTCCGTGGAAAACGTTTATGTGGGTCCATTTAGTGAAGTCTTCACCTAAATTTACTCCAGGTTTTGCTCTTCTCAGGTCACTCCTCCTCAGAAACAGATAACAATATCTCCAGGGCTCTGAAGCAGCTGCTTCACTCGTCATCTCCACGGTTTTTCCCTGCACAGGCCTGACTATGACTGAAATATTGTTTCCACACAGAGATCGTATTTGGCAACCTGCAATGGCGGCGTGTATTGGCTTATAGACGTAAATAAAATGCCATTATCGAACCCGTAAAAAATTATTTTATAATTATTTTTAGGCTAAATATAATTTTTCTGGGAAATGTTGTACTTTCATTCTGTACACCCCCAAACGACCTGTGGAGGTATTATTTTCTTAAAAATATAGCTTTTAATAAAAATGTTCCATATTCAACCTTTAATGACTGGGGTGGGGTTAAAGGTACCATGTGTAGATTTTGTGGAAAGTGCAATTTGGTGCAGTCTGAATTGTCATCAGGCCATATGCGCTTCTGATGTGTCTTAAAACTTATTGTAGGCCTATTTTACTGTTTGTATGATACACTATTCAATAAATAATATTTTGATAATCCACCCTCTTTGTTGTCCAGGCCTTGCGTAGCCTTGGGGAAAATGAGTGAATTGAAGTAGTCTAGTCCTGGAGCCTCAATCCCCAGGTGGCGTTGTTGGTTTCTTTTCTAGCTTTAGTTGCTAGTTGTGTCTCTTGCCACATTCTGGCGTTGTCGGCAGGATCCATGTGCAACGCTGGTAAACAGTCCATGGATTCGAAATTGGTGGCAGCCTGCGTGGAGCACGAGGACGTGCTTGTGGAAAGAGGGGGAGAGATGTGACAGTGTGGTCCTGTCACTATGCCTCCGACTGATGATGTGCCCTGGCTACTTGGCCACAGGGGTGTCCCTTTGGCTGAATGGTCAGCACACATGACTTTTACCCGGGAGTCTGGGGATCAAATCCCGCCCGGGCCCTCCGTTGCATACCTTGCCACATTCACATCCAGACCTCTTCAACACCCTCTGAAAAAGTGTCCCCACCTCCAGAGGTCTCGCTCCAGCCTTAGAAAGTAAAGATGTTGCTTTTCCTTAACAAAAACTGCTCAGGCCAAGTGCTGCAGGAAAAGTTGTTGTGTATGGATGTTTGCTTCTAGAATCTTCTGTTCTAAGAAGCGTTTAATTGTAACAACAGCTTCTGTTCTGTTTTAAACCTCTTTGTGGGAAAAATGTTAAATCTTTTCACATCTTTCAATGTCTTTATTGTTTACTATAGATGTATCAATAAAAGTATCAATAAATATTAGTGGTATTGATATAATCATAACAATATACATCCCTCCCGATGAGCGACAGTTCTCTAGAGATAAATGCCTTTTCGATGTCAGAGGAGATGCTGAACTTCTCATCTAACCATGCACCCATTAACAGTTAAAAACTGGTTATTTTAAGTATTAATTCTTGTTTTTCTCTGTAAAGAACATGAATGTGCTCCAGGAGAAATACTGTTTTCTTTAGCCAACAACTGGGTGTACAGTAAGGAATCCAACAGAGCAACGTCACAGTTTTTTTTCTCCTTTTGATTGTTTCTGTTATTGGCCAGAGTTCCTCCCCACTCCTTCACACCCCTCTTTTTCACTTTAATGTGATTCAGAGGAAAATAATAAGCCCCTCTTTGCTGTTTCTCAGCATCTCTGTGGAGTTACTGACATTTATTCTTTCAGCTCTGGCCTCGTAGCTGCTCAACTCTGTACTTTCTCCAGTTTTTATCCTCAATTCCTGTTCTGTTCTCCAAACTGGAGAGCAAATGTTTTTTTGGACGTAGTGTCAGCGTAACGAGTGTAAACACCACGACTGGCTCGAACCTACAATCTCTGCATATCTGAGGTCTGAGTCAGCGCCATGTACCGACAAATTATGCTAAAGCTGTGTTAATTTGCTAAATTCATTGCCTTAATAAATACTCCACAGACCAATGAGACTGAATTTAAAATCAATACATTTGCATGTGAGGACACGACTCAAGTTGGCATCTCCCAAACACTCCTCTACGAATCACGAAACAATTTACACCAGAATACCTGCTCTGTCTGGATATCCAGCTTACTGGATGTGCAGTGCTAGTGAGAAGGGAGCTATGCAAAAGCATAACTCATGACCAGTTCGGTCACAGAGTCGGAGCGGAGGAGTTATATCCCTCCTTAGACATACCTTGGGAAATGTGATTTAAAGTTATTAGTTAATGTGCATCATGGGACGTGGCAAAATGTGCTATGTATGTGCTGGGCAGTGATTCAAGCATGGCTATAAGTAGAAAAATCCCATGATGCTGGGTGTCATGCCTTTTCAGAGGGATTTAGGGGAAGTCCAGCTCATTCCCCTTGTCTCCTTTTCTCTCTGTCTGTCTTGCCTCACCCTTTCTTCCAGCATCCACAGCTCAGAGTAACAGCTTGGCTAAATATTTTCAGAGGAGTCAGATGTAAGTTTTCATGCACTAAGCAGTCTGGTGTGTGTGTGTGTGTGTGTGTGTGTGTGTGTTGTGCTGTACAGCTCCCACCTGCAGGCCCGGGACCCATTTGCGATCCAAGTAAAAGTAACTTTTTTTCAACAGGCTGCAAAGCGATGAGGTCATCATATGAGACTGACGATCGGCAACGTGGTCAACTTTCACACACATACCTTTGACTCTGCAGAAAGTCTCACACAGCTCTGGTCAGCCAGCTGAGGGAGAGTTAGATGGATGGTAGTTTTGGGGTGTAAGGGAAACCAGTTACTCAGCAGCCCTCCAAACTCCTGTCCCACACTCATCCTGACCCTGGTCTATGAATGATGACCAGGAAGGAGCATTAGACACGGTCCGATGTGAGCCTGTTATTGTGTGTACATTAAACACACCCCCACAGCGAGGCCCAGCTTTTAGGTCTGGGTAATGTGAAAGATAATCCCCAGTCCAAAGTCAGAAAACAGAGCTTTCTCTCAGGCGAGGAGCTGGATGTTGGCCCTCGGTAACCTGACGTTTGTGAGACGTGCAGAAGAAAGCGAACCACTCAGGGACTAATAAAAACATCTCTTAGATATAATGTGATGTTTTGGGGAATATTTCTGAGCCTCTCCTGTGCTCTTCTCCTCTCATATTCCTCACAAAGCTTCTTTTTGTGTCTCCCTGTCACAGAGTGATCACTTCATTCTGCTCGGCTTGGGCCCTGCGTTGCCCCTCCACCACCACAACAATCCACACATTATTGAGTCATTAAGCACTGACCTCTGGCTTCATAGGCAGCGTGGACCTCTCATAGGCTAGAGGAGCACTCAGAGGATGAGAGAGGGAGACAGCACAGTAGAAACATTGTGAGATGAAACAAAAGCTGCGTTCAATTAAAAACCAGTGAAGACTCTTTGTTGTGCTGCCTCTAAGTGGCTCTGGAGGTTTGCCAGCGCAGAAACACTTATTTACACATTTTTCATTTGGTCTCCATCTGAAAATGTAATCTACATAAAGTAATAAAACCGATCAGCTATGGAGGGTTTGCAGCAAGTCAGTCAGTGGCAATGGTCATGTGCACGGATTAGTCCAACAAAATGGTGAAATCAAAGCTATCAAAGCTAACTCACCCAAGTAATGTGGTTATGGGTCAAATTACTACGTCATGTATGCATTCAGCTGGAACAAAACTGGTGTATTAGGTTTTTATCAGTGGTGAACCGTCAGGTCCTTCTATGCCTTCACAGAAGGCCTTAAAAAATTTAAAAAAAAAAAACTCTAATTTAAGATTTTATTTTATATAGTATAAATATTTATTATATATATATATATATATATATATATAGTTTCATTTTATGTGTATATATACATACATATATATCTATATATATCTATATATATATCTATATATATATATATATATATAGATATATATACGTATTTAATCTATTTAATAATTCAATAATCAGTACATTTAATACGTTTTCTCTGGCCTGTGTTATGAGGTTGAGCAACTGTCAGGATGTTATCCAATCAAAATGGTCCATCTCTGTTAAGACCCGGTCAGGCCTTCATGAATCCTGCTGCAGGCAAACAAATGTATGCTGGCTTGGAGAGTGATGGGCAAACTGACCAGTCATGGTTTGATTTTGTGTGGGCGGGACAAAAAAAATCCAGCTCTAGACCTTCGTAAAGTCCGAACAACGTCACCTTCATCTGAGCAGAGCGGTAAGAGCAAGCGGAGAGCTGAATGAGCTGAACCAGAGCGACGTTGTGGGTAGCTGCTAAAAACAACTTTTAAAGCCGGAATTTTGCTTAAAAGCATTGTGTTTAACGATATAGTAGGCGCCAAGTTCAGCAAGATATTCAGGGTTGAATAGTTTCATTTTATGTGTGTTTATACAAGAATGTCAGCCGTGACTAGTTAGCTTCCTGTGTAGCTACAGCATTAGCTCCTAGGTATTTTTGTGCTGCAGGCCCACTGTGAATCTTTTGTTTGTTGTTATTATTATTATTTTTGGTTAATGTTGACTATGTCCCTTCAATAAGGGTAAAGCTGCCAACACGACCTGTGATAAATAAACGGCATGGTCTGAGCCATAAATACAATAACCACCTGTGTCCGACTCGTCCCTCCCCAACACCCCAACATCATATCATAACACAACGCAGAGTCGCTGGGCGTGGATAGAAGCAGTCCCTCACACAGGCCGGGTTACACACACACACGCATATTCTAATTTTTTGGGTAGTGCCTGTACATGTATATATATATATATATATATACATACATATGTATAGTTCTAGATTCCACTTTTGGCTATTTTTACAGCGGTAGCAGCAGGTGTACTGCTGTTATGACAGCAGCACACCGTATATAACGCTAACGTATATATACGTTAGCATTATTACACTGTGGAGCACTTCTGGTAACGCCATATTCTGTGTGAGCTGTCATTTTACAGCATTATAGCCAATAGTGGAATCTAGCACTTTGAAAATAATAAATTCACGTTGCTGCATCTTTGGGAATTGGTTTATAAAGCATACTACCATGTTCAGAATGTTTACATATTGAACCTGCAGGACAATGTTTTCCTAATGTTTTTGTTTTTTATTGTTCTCTTGTACAGTGTTCTTGGGTGTTCTGAAAGGTGCTTTTTAAATAAAATGTATTATTATCATTATTATTATTATTATTCCAAATATTTTTCTTCGTAGTTCCACTTTTTAGTGTCTTTCAGTTGATCTGGATCGTTTGCTGACAGCAGAAGAATCCATAACTATCCATTACTATAAGAATCCATAACTATAAGAATCCAAAAGAATCCATAATCCATAACATAATAACTATAAGAATCCATAACTATCCATAACTATATACAGTGTCTGAATCCACTCCTCCTGGATCTCCTTCCTGGATCAAAACTGTTGGGAACGCGGATGCAACGTCAATGATGTCACATCTGCAGGGCAGCGCAGGAAATTCGGCCACCAAATCGCAGCATTATGCAGCACACAGCTTGTTCAAGGCAACATAGAGAGACGTGGTGGAAACGTTCTTTTTGGTATTTACGCTTCATCACCCATTAGTATTAAAAACTGGACATGCATGTTTATTCTTTTACAGAGTAGGAGTATTTTGAAGTTGACCCACTGTTTTACAGAAAGCCAGTGAAGTTGTTGCAGGATGGGGGTGATGTCGTGAGTGACAGCGGTCCTGGTGATGATACGAGCTGTGGAGTTCTGGAGGAGCTGCAGTTTCTGGAGGGATTTGTTGGGGAGACCAAAAAGAAGTGAGTTCCAGTAATCAATCCGGGAGGTAACAAGGCTGTGGACAAGGATGTCAGTGGTATGGGGCGGAGACGAGAGATGTTTCGTAGATGGAAGTATGCAGACCGGATGATATTATTAATGTGGGAGTGAAAGGAGAGTGTGCTATCGAGGACGACACCCAGACTCTTTACTTGAGGGGAGGGAAGGACAGTTGAGTTGTTAATGGAAATGGAAAAACTCTTAGATTTAGAGAGAGTATGGGGGGTGCCTACCAGGAGGATTTTGTTTTAGAACTGTTGAGTTTGAGAAAATTGGATTTCTTGTAGGCAGAGGGTAAAGGAGGTTGGTGAAGTGCAGAGGATGGTTTGGTGGAGAGGTAGAGCTGGGTGTCGTCCGCGTAGCAGTGAAAATGGATGTTGTGTCTGTGGAAAATGTAACCAAGTAGAAGAATACAGATGATGAAAAGGAGGGGCTGTTATGGCTCGACGAGGAGGGACCCCAAAAATAGGCTCAAGACCACTTTTCACAGCGAAGATGTTTAATAGTGTGGCTGAACTGAAGTAGGAGGAGGACAGGAATGGGTGGTTATCCGGGGAGCTGCGCTGGTGGATCCTTCTGGTGCGTTGCTGGAGATGCGAAGCGTTCGGTGATGGACGAAACAATCTGGCAGAGTCTGGCTGGAGAGCTGAGCCTCTTGTAGGACCTTGATTGAAGATCTCCTCCAGCTGCTTCCAGGAGACTCCGCCCAAGCACACGCGGAAAGGAGGAGGGAGCCAAGGGCAGGGGTGACACATCATGGGTGTGACAGGGGCCCCAGGACAGAGCCCTGGGGGCACACCAGCAAAGATGGGAAAGGAGTCAGACTTATGGGGTTTAAGTTGAACCAGTTATGTGCGGCCAGATAGATAGGAAGTGAATGATGTGAGTTGGTCAGATATTAGTGGATATCTGTGATTTTGGAGACGAAGAAGGACATGAGTGAGTTGCAGAAGTCGGTGGATTGCATGTGGTGGGGAAAGGAGTCAGGGGGTTTAGTGATGTTGGTGAGGAGAGGGGAAGAGAGTTCTTGAGTTGTGTTTTCTCTGGCCCCCTGCCAAATCTGACCAGTGATGACATGTTTAGCCGCATGTCATCATTTAATCGCTGGTTGTCTAGGTGGTGTCCAGAAAACAACGTGGGCTTTGTAGATAACTGGAAAACTTTCTGGGGCAAACCTGGTCTCATTAGGAGAGACGGCATCCATCCTACTTTGGACGGAGCAGCTCTCATTTCTAGGAATCTGGACAATTTTGTTAGTCAGTCAAACCATTGACAATCCGGGGTTGAGACCAGGAGGCAGAGTTGTTGTCTTACACACCTCTCTGCAGTTTCCGGGCCCTTAGAATAACATCCAAAAACACCTCTAAGGTAAATCACAATAACCTAATAAAAATTAAAAGAATAAACGTAACAAAACAGAAAAATAAAACCATTAAATGTGGATTATTAAATATCAGATCCCTTTCTTCTAAATCTGTTAGTTAATGATCTGATTGGCGATCATCATATTGATTTATTTTGTCTCACAGAAACCTGCTGCAGCAGGATAATCATGTTACTATTAATGAATCTACTCCACCCGATTACTTAAATTTTCATGTTCCTAGAGCTGCAGACCGAGGAGGAGGTGTGGCTGCTATCTTTCAATCAGGGCTATTTATTAATCCCAGACCTAAGATTAGTCATAATTCCTTTGAACACCTAATTCTAAGCCTTTCTCATCCTAACTGGAAATCAGAGAAACCACTTTTGTTAGCTGTAGTGTATCGTCCACCTGGACCTTACTCAGAGTTTCTGACTGAATTTTCAGACTTTTTATCAGATTAAGGGCCCGATTTACGAAAGGTTTGCGCTTGTTAAAACAGGCGCTATCTTCATTACGCACGCAATAATCCGCCAGAGCTGATTTACAAAGCAGGGCAAAAGGAGGTTTGCGCCTGTCAAGGGGCAAAATAGCGCCGCTGTCCATTTTGCGCATCTGCTGCAGATGAATATGCAAAACTGGGCGTTTCTGCCAGAAGGCGCAAAATATTGGGAGGAGACTATGCAAAACCTCAGTTTAACACGCGCAATGTGATCTATTAACCGTTCAACGGAAAGCGGGGGCAAAAGATTGCGTGTAATTTAGCACGTCTGAAAAGCAGGTATAACTGGCAGCTTTACGCACTGATGGCTGAAAGATGCTGCACACAGGACTGCAGACATCGGGTCAGAATCATTTTTCATGATGTGTTCAGGCGACACGTCAAGTTTTCATTATCTAATTAAATAACAATCAACATCACTGTTAAACACGGGTTATTCTAGACATGAACCAGAACATCTGCAGCTGCAGCATCATGGTAGTTAAAGTTGACATTAATTATGTCTTTTTATTTTCTTTTACTTTTTGCCAATGGCATATTTTTAAATTAAAATCATCTCCTGCTCCTCCACACCCCAGCAACTGCTGCTGCTCTGAGGTTGCTTTCCTGCGTGAGTTGGCCCCCACCCCACAAAAAACTCAGTGAAAATAACCAGTAACGTCGCACAAACTAATGATACTATTTTTTTACTGAGTTTTGCGTGGGTGGGGGCAATTACGCAGGTCCCGCGCCTGGCATTGTGCCAAAGAGCGCGCAGTCTGTGCGTAATATCAGATCATCTTCAACAGCGTGTCCTTATCCACGTCCTTAAACTGGCCTCTTCTTACGACCCACATGAAACCTGCTGCATTATTTTTATTTATAGTTATTATGAGGAGTTCATTTGCAAAAACAGACAAACATCACTGTGGAAAAACGGAGTTAACTGCTTTTGTTGCTGTCGGGTACAAACGTCCTATCTCCATTTTACATCATTAAAACCCTCTACTTCACGTGAGCTTGATTTTCTGAAAATATTCAAAAAGTAAATGAGTTTTTTGCAAAAGCAGTTAACTCCGTTTTTCCTAAATGGCGTTTGTCTTTTTTTGCAAATGAACTCTTCATATTTATCTTATATTCTGTTTTTTATTTGCCTCATTATATCTCTGAAACTAACATCTCTCTATCAGGATGAATTTCATTTTGCGTTTACCACATGTTCTTCTGAACTTTCCGTGGCGCAGTCGGAGCGCACGCTAAATTCATTTAAATCCTGCTGTTTGCGCCTGTTACAGATTGCGCGTGTAATCTTTGTAGATCACCCGCAAACATTAAAATCACAGCTCATCATTTTATTTTTTGCGAGGCAAAACAATTAGACTCGTAGAATTTGGAGTCTTGTAAATCAGGCCCTTGTGTTGAATACTGATAAAGTTGTCGTTTTTGGGCGACTTTAATGTTCATGTCGACGATAACAATGACAGCTTAAATATTGCTTTTAAATCTATACTAGAACTCAATCGGTTTTTTCACAAAATGTTCATGAACCCACTCATTCTCATAATCCTACTCTGGATCTGGTCCTGACGTATGGTATTGACGGTGAGGAACTGAAAGTTTTTCCCCATAATCCTGTTCTGTCTGATCATTTCTTAATAACTTTTGAGTTTACTTTACGACCACACGATGGCTGAGAATAAATTCCATTACAGTAGATGTTTATCAGATAGCGCCGTTACCAAGTTTAAAGAATCTATTTCATCACTATTTCCTACAATGCCAGATGTTAACGTCACAGAAAGCATCATTCAAGCTTTACTCCAGTTCAGATTGATCAGATTGCTGATAAAATAGCAGTTTCAACACACACAGTACTAGATAATGTGGCTCCGTTAAAAAAGAAGATCATCTGTCAGAAGAAGGAAGCTCCTTGGTTTAATTCCCAGCTACGAGCTTTAAAACAGACATCTAGACGTTATGAGAGGAAATGGTGCATCTGGCTTAGAGGAGTCTCGCTTAATCTGGAAAGAGAGTCTAATAGCTTATAAAAAAAATCCTTACGTAAGACTAGAACAGCTTACTATTCATCATTGATAGAGGAAAATAGGAATAATCCCAGGTTCCTTTTCAGCACTGTAGCCAGGCTACGAAGAGCCGTAGTGCTGTTGAGCCATGCATTCCCCCGACTCTCAGCTGTGACGATTTCATGAGTTTCTTTACAAACAAAATTGTTTCTATTAGAGAGAAAATCCATGACATCCTCCCAGCTACTAACGACTTCTTACCCCCAGCAGGTTTAGAGACATCTGTAGATGCTGAATTATGTCTGGGTCATTTCTGCCCTATACAGATATCTGAGTTAACCAAACTAATTGTGGCATCCAAACCTTCTACCTGCATTCTGGATCCCATCCCAACCAAGTTGCTAAAGGAAGTCTTTCCTTTGATTAACACTTACCTACTAGATCTGAGTCATTCATCTCTATTGGCAGGATATGTACCTCAGTCCTTTAAGACTGCAGTAATAAAACCTTTACTTAAAAAAAGCCTTCTCTTGACTCAGAAGAATTAGCTAATTATAGACCGATATCCAACGCAGAAACGGCTTTTTTTTTTTTTTTTTTTTTTTTTTTTTTTTTTTTTTTTTTT
>JALJCO010010955.1:0-22208 GCA_023101725.1 Atherinomorus stipes
ACAGGCTTCAATGATGGCTTCCCTTGTCAGCCCCCCCCCCCCACGAGCACACATTGGAGACTGGTCAAACATGGACCTTGTCCAGTCCTCAGTCTATTAATGGTTGTCCACTGTCTCCTTGGGAGGTCAGTGCCAGGGACCTGTTGGGTGGGGTCTGGGACCTGTTGGGTGGGGTCTGGGACCTGTTGGGATCTGGGACCTGTTGGGTGGGGTCTGGGACCAAGTGGGTGGGGTCTGGGACCGGGTGTTCATTGGGGACCTCCATCAGCGCCTCTTCTTTTTCAGGGTGATTGGCTACTGAAGCCAGCTGATGGGGGGTTCTTCCAGATGGGGCATCTGCATGGGAGTGGAGCAGTGGTGGGGTTGAAGTTATCATTGAACATTGGGAGGTGGAGATCAGGACCAGAACCAGAGAGAAAAACCTCTCTGGTTCTGGTTCTGATGGAGGTTTTCCTCCCTGGTTCTGGTTCTGATGGAGGTTTTCCTCCCTGGTTCTGGTCCTGATGGAGGTTTTCCTCCCTGGTTCTGGTCCTGATGGAGGTTTTCCTCCCTGGTTCTGGTCCTGATGGAGGTTTTCCCTCCTGGTTCTGGTCCTGATGGGGGTTTTCCTCCTGGTTCTGGTCCTGATGGAGGTTTTCCTTCCTGGTTCTGGTCCTGATGGGGGTTTTCCCTCCTGGTTCTGGTCCTGATGGAGGTTTTTCCTCCTGGTTCTGGTCCTGATGGAGGTTTTTCCTCCTGGTTCTGGTCCTGATGGAGGTTTTTCCTCCTGGTTCTGGTCCTGATGGAGGTTTTCCTCCCTGGTCCTGGTCCTGATGGGGGTTTTTCCTCCTGGTTCTGGTCCTGATGGGGGTTTTCCCTCCTGGTTCTGGTCCTGATGGAGGTTTTCCCTCCTGGTTCTGGTTCTGATGGGGGTTTTCTCTCCTGGTTCTGGTTCTGATGGAGGTTTTTCTCTCTGGTTCTGGTTCTGATGGAGGTTTTCTCTCTGGTTCTGGTCCTGATGGGGGTTTTCCTCCTGGTTCTGGTCCTGATGGGGGTTTTCCCCTCCTGGTTCTGGTCCTGATGGAGGTTTTCTCTCCTGGTTCTGGTCCTGATGGAGGTTTTCCCCTCCTGGTTGTGGTCCTGATGGGGGTTTTCTCTCCTGGTTCTGGTTCTGATGGAGGTTTTCCCTCCTGGTTCTGGTCCTGATGGAGGTTTTTCCTCCTGGTTCTGGTTCTGATGGGGGTTTTCTCTCCTGGTTCTGGTTCTGATGGAGGTTTTCCCTCCTGGTTCTGGTCCTGATGGAGGTTTTTCCTCCTGGTTCTGGTTCTGATGGGGGTTTTCTCTCCTGGTTCTGGTCCTGATGGAGGTTTTTCTCTCTGGTTCTGGTTCTGATGGAGGTTTTCTCTCCTGGTTCTGGTCCTGATGGAGGTTTTCCCTCCTGGTTCTGGTCCTGATGGAGGTTTTTCCTCCTGGTTCTGGTTCTGATGGGGGTTTTCTCTCCTGGTTCTGGTTCTGATGGAGGTTTTCCCTCCTGGTTCTGGTCCTGATGGAGGTTTTTCCTCCTGGTTCTGGTTCTGATGGGGGTTTTCTCTCCTGGTTCTGGTTCTGATGGAGGTTTTCCCTCCTGGTTCTGGTCCTGATGGAGGTTTTTCCTCCTGGTTCTGGTTCTGATGGAGGTTTTCCCTCCTGGTTCTGGTCCTGATGGAGGTTTTTCCTCCTGGTTCTGGTTCTGATGGGGGTTTTCTCTCCTGGTTCTGGTTCTGATGGAGGTTTTCCCTCCTGGTTCTGGTCCTGATGGAGGTTTTTCCTCCTGGTTCTGGTCCTGATGGAGGTTTTTCCTCCTGGTTCTGGTTCTGATGGAGGTTTTCCTCTCCTGGTTCTGGTCCTGATGGAGGTTTTTCCTCCTGGTTCTGGTCCTGATGGAGGTTTTCCCTCCTGGTTCTGGTCCTGATGGAGGTTTTCCTTCCTGGTTCTGGTTCTGATGGAGGTTTTTCTCTCTGGTTCTGGTCCTGATGGGGTTTTTCTCTCTTCCTGGTCCTGGTCCAGCTCAGGATTGAGGACTGAATAAAGCGACAGTCCTGATTGGATGTGCTGGTTTCTGCTGCGATGTCATTGGTTCGTGAACCGTTTGAACTCGTCAGAATCGGACTGAAATCCTGAACGAAGTCATTCAGATTCGGTTCTTTCAGTTCTGAATGTTTCGGATCTGAAACCTTTTTTCAGTTTTAGTTCTCGTCCCGGTTTCAGCTCCTCTCAGTAAAACCGAACCTACCATGTGTTCTGGCCCGGTTTTAGGTCCGGACCCGACTGCCTGCCATGATCCTGCAGGTTCAAGTCAAACCAACAGAGCGTGAATGTGGGTCGTGCCCCCCCCCCCCGGTGTCTTACCCTCCATGAGGTTGTACAGGTTGCAGTAGTTGGTGCCGTGGTCTCTGATGGCGTACCAGTTCTCCGTGATGGACATGGCCTGGACACAAACACGTTACATCATCGTCACCATGACGACGCAGTCATCCACATCTGCAGCATCATCATGGGCCGCAGAGCAGGTGGCGTCGCCATGACGACGCAGTCATCCAGCATCTGCAGCATCATCATGGGCCGCAGAGCAGGTGGCGTCGCCATGACGACGCAGTCATCCACATCTGCAGCATCATCATGGGCCGCAGAGCAGGTGGCGTCGCCATGACGACGCAGTCATCCAGCATCTGCAGCATCATCATGGGCCGCAGAGCAGGTGGCGTCACCATGACGACGCAGTCATCCAGCATCTGCAGCATCATCATGGGCCGCAGAGCAGGTGGCGCTAACCGACCAATCAGCTCTCAGCGCTGCAGCTGTGACGTCCAGAACGAATCGATTCTTTTGAACGAGCGGCGGATGTCAGCGGTGAGCTGTGCATGCAGACGGTCCACGCTGCGTTCACGGGACGCACGTGCATCACGGCGCTCTGATGCATCCACGTGAACGTGCACAGAACGTGTTCCCGAACATTTACCAACATTTTCAGCTCTGATTTACTTTATTTCTACTTTTACTGTATTTCTGTACTTTTCCTGCGTTTTTAAAAATCCTATAAAGTAGATTTTAACACAAAAAACTTCTCATCAGATTCTTACAGAGTTTTTTTTTATTCCTAAAATATTCTGGTGTGGAAAAACATTTGGAGTAAAGTTATTTTGTGTGGAAGTTTCCTTTTTCTTTTTAATTCAGAGCAGCGGCTGTTAAACAGGAAAACACACGCTGGTGTTCCTGACTGTTCTTTTATCTTTCAACATGTACAACAGCTTTGAGTTTTATGACAAGCGCTGTACAGAAAAATTATATTATTATTATTAAATAAATATTTATTTATTACTATTATTTCTTCATTGTTCGCTTTGGCTTCAGCCTGTTGGCGTCTTTTTTTGTTTTGTTTGTTTTTCTCAGTGTTCACGATGTCTTAATAAATTAGAATTAACTAAAAAATAAACTAAAATTATTATTATTGTTGTTGTTTTTATTAATAACAATAATAATATTACTGCTACTACTAATAATAATAACAACAACATTATTAGTACTAGTATTAGTATTAGTGTTAGTATAAGTATTAGTATTAGTATTAGTGTTAGTATTAGTATTAGTATTAGTGTTAGTATAAGTATTAGTATTAGTGTTAGTATTAGTATTAGTACTAGTATTAGTATTAGTGTTAGTATAAGTATTAGTATTAGTGTTAGTATTAGTGTTAGTATTAGTATTAGTATTAGTATTAGTATTAGTATTAGTATTAGTATTAGTATTAGTATAAGTATTAGTATTAGTATTAGTATTAGTATTAGTATATAGTATTAGTATTAGTATTAGTATTAGTATTAGTATTAGTATTAGTATTAGTATTGGTATTAGTATTATATTAGTATTAGTATTAGTATTAGTATTAGTATTAGTATTAGTATTAGTATTAGTATTAGTATTAGTATTAGTATTAGTATTAGTTATTAGTATTAGTATTAGTATTAGTATTAGTATTGTATTAGTATTGGTATTAGTATTGGTATTAGTATTAGTATTAGTATTAGTATTGGTATTAGTATTGGTATTAGTATTAGTATTGGTATTAGTATTGGTATTAGTATTGGTATTGGTATTAGTATTGGTATTGGTATTAGTATTGGTATTGGTATTGGTATTAGTATTAGTATTAGTATTAGTATTAGTATTAGTATTGGTATTAGTATTAGTATTGGTATTAGTATTGGTATTAGTATTGGTATTAGTATTAGTGTTATTATTATTGGTATTAGTATTAGTATTGGTATTAGTATTGGTATTAGTATTAGTATTGGTATTAGTATTGGTATTAGTATTGGTATTAGTATTGGTATTAGTATTAGTATTAGTATTAGTATTAGTATTAGTATTGGTATTAGTATTAGTATTGGTATTAGTATTGGTATTAGTATTGGTATTAGTATTGGTATTAGTATTAGTATTGGTATTAGTATTGGTATTAGTATTAGTATTGGTATTAGTATTGGTATTAGTATTAGTATTGGTATTAGTATTAGTATTGGTATTAGTATTGGTATTAGTATTAGTATTAGTATTGGTATTAGTATTAGTATTAGTATTAGTATTAGTATTAGTATTAGTATTGGTATTAGTATTAGTATTGGTATTAGTATTAGTATTAGTATTAGTATTAGTATTAGTATTAGTATTGGTATTAGTATTAGTATTAGTATTAGTATTGGTATTAGTATTAGTATTAGTATTAGTATTAGTATTAGTATTAGTATTAGTATTAGTATTAGTATTAGTATTAGTATTAGTATTGGTATTAGTATTAGTATTAGTATTGGTGTTAGTATTAGTATTAGTGTTAGTATTAGTATTACTATTAGTATTAGTGTTAGTGTTAGTATTAGTGTTAGTATTAGTGTTAGTATTAGTATTAGTATTAGTGTTAGTATTAGTATTAGTATTAGTGTTAGTGTTAGTATTAGTATTAGTGTTAGTATTAGTATTAGTATTAGTATTAGTATTAGTGTTAGCGTTAGTGTTAGTGTTAGTATTAGTATTAGTGTTAGTATTAGTATTAGTGTTAGTATTAGGGTTAGGGTTAGTATTAGTGTTAGTATTAGTATTAGTATTAGTATTAGTGTTAGTATTAGTATTAGTATTAGTGTTAGTGTTAGTATTAGTATTAGTATTAGTGTTAGTATTAGTATTAGTATTAGTGTTAGTGTTAGTATTAGTGTTAGTATTAGTGTTAGTATTAGTGTTAGTATTAGTATTAGTGTTAGTATTAGTATTACTATTAGTATTAGTGTTAGTGTTAGTATTAGTGTTAGTATTAGTGTTAGTATTAGTATTAGTATTAGTGTTAGTATTAGTATTAGTGTTAGTGTTAGTATTAGTATTAGTGTTAGTATTAGTATTAGTATTAGTATTAGTATTAGTGTTATGTGACCCACATGGGAGTTCCAAGCCCGACTTTGGGAACTGCTGATCTAGTGGCTGTTTTTCCAGGTTAAACTGGTTTTAATCGGATTAACTGAAACTTTGGTGAGGAGGAAAGTTAAAGTTGGCTGAGACGGAAGATGATGAGCACGCTGAGCTGCAGCTCACGCTCACTCCTGCTGCTGTCGTGGTAAAACCTGTCTGAGTTCGGGACGTAACGCCGTCGGAATCGTCTCATGAGCTGGAAACTTTGCTGGTTTCATCCTACAGATGTGACATGCAGAGTTTTAGATGGACGTACTGAAACATGACAGGAGGTGAAGAAGTGGAAGGAGACCAGCCGGAAGGTGATGTCATCAACATATCTCTTGAAAGGCGTTCGGTGCTTGGCAGCGATGAAGTGGACGGAGGCGGACTGCAGCTGCAGACACACAAAACACGTTTGGTTTTTCCAACACGTTTTCTTTCCCTTTATGGTTTTAAACAACCCACACCATCCCATCCCATTTATCCCACCTTCTAAGGTAAAACCATGAAACACTACTACATATACACAAAGTTGAACAGGTTTTTGTCTCATATAAAGACAGTAAACGAGTGAAAATGGAAAAAAACAATTAATAAATAAGAATAAACTGCAAATTAAGCTGAAATGAGAACGTTAAAATCCTAAAGTTTTTTGTTCATTCTGTAAGATGAGGAAACAGAAACATGAAGCAGAAATGTAAATAAATAACCACAGAGCAGGTTTGATCTGATGAGTGTTAGGATGGAGGATGATGCAGACCTTGTACAGGCACTTCTGTCCTCCCATCGTGCAGCCAGACATGGTTCTCCATTTCTTAATCTGCGAAACCAGAGAAGAAGAAACGGCCCGGCAGGAAATCCCGAAGTACCTGCAGAGAAGGAAGAAGATCAGCTGCAGCACGGAGACTGAGGAAGACGTGCACGTGCAGCACGGAGTCTGAGGAAAACGTGCACGTGCAGCATGGAGTCTGAGGAAAACGTGCACGTGCAGCACGGAGTCTGAGGAAGACGTGCGTGCTGCATGGAGTCTGAGGAAGACGTGCACGTGCTGCACGGAGTCTGAGGAAGACGTGCACGTGCTGCACGGAGTCTGAGGAAGACGTGCACGTGCTGCACGGAGACTGAGGGAGACGTGCACGTGCAGCACGGAGTCTGAGGAAGATGTGCACGTGCTGCACGGAGTCTGAGGAAGACGTGCACGTGCTGCACGGAGACTGAGGAAGACGATCAGCTGCAGCACGGAGTCTGAGGAAGACGTGCACGTGCTGCACGGAGTCTGAGGGAGACGTGCACGTGCAGCACGGAGTCTGAGGAAAACGTGCACGTGCAGCATAGAGTCTGAGGAAGACGTGCACGTGCAGCATAGAGTCTGAGGAAGACGTGCACGTGCAGCATGGAGTCTGAGGAAGACGTGCACGTGCAGCATGGAGTCTGAGGAAGACGTGCACGTGCAGCATGGAGTCTGAGGAAAACGTGCACGTGCAGCATGGAGTCTGAGGAAAACGTGCACGTGCAGCATAGAGTCTGAGGAAGACGTGCACGTGCAGCATAGAGTCTGAGGAAGACGTGCACGTGCAGCATGGAGTCTGAGGAAAACGTGCACGTGCAGCATAGAGTCTGAGGAAGACGTGCACGTGCAGCATGGAGTCTGAGGAAGATGTGCACGTGCAGCACGGAGACTGAGGAAAACGTGCACGTGCAGCATGGAGTCTGAGGAAGACGTGCACGTGCAGCATGGAGTCTGAGGGAGACGTGCACGTGCAGCACGGAGTCTGAGGAAGACGTGCACGTGCTGCACGGAGTCTGAGGAAGACGTGCACGTGCTGCACGGAGTCTGAGGAACACGTGCACGTGCAGCACGGAGTCTGAGGAAGACGTGCACGTGCTGCACGGAGTCTGAGGAAGACGTGCACGTGCAGCACGGAGACTGAGGGAGACGTGCACGTGCAGCATAGAGTCTGAGGAAGACGTGCACGTGCAGCACGGAGACTGAGGAAGACGTGCACGTGCAGCATGGAGTCTGAGGAAGACGTGCACGTGCTGCATGGAGTCTGAGGAACACGTGCACGTGCAGCATGGAGTCTGAGGAAGACGTGCACGTGCAGCATGGAGTCTGAGGAAGACGTGCACGTGCAGCACGGAGACTGAGGAAGACGTGCACGTGCAGCATGGAGTCTGAGGAAGACGTGCACGTGCAGCACGGAATCTCAGGAAGACGTGCACGTGCTGCATGGAGACTGAGGGAGACGTGCACGTGCAGCATAGAGTCTGAGGAAGACGTGCACGTGCAGCATGGAGTCTGAGGAAAACGTGCACGTGCAGCATGGAGTCTGAGGAAAACGTGCACGTGCAGCATAGAGTCTGAGGAAGACGTGCACGTGCAGCATGGAGTCTGAGGAAGATGTGCACGTGCAGCACGGAGACTGAGGAAGACGTGCACGTGCAGCATGGAGTCTGAGGAAGACGTGCACGTGCAGCATGGAGTCTGAGGGAGACGTGCACGTGCAGCACGGAGTCTGAGGAAGACGTGCACGTGCTGCACGGAGTCTGAGGAAGACGTGCACGTGCAGCACGGAGTCTGAGGAAGACGTGCACGTGCTGCACGGAGTCTGAGGAAGACGTGCACGTGCTGCACGGAGTCTGAGGAAGACGTGCACGTGCAGCACGGAGTCTGAGGAAGACGTGCACGTGCAGCACGGAGTCTGAGGAAAACGTGCACGTGCTGCATGGAGTCTGAGGAAGACGTGCACGTGCTGCACGGAGTCTGAGGAAGACGTGCACGTGCAGCACGGAGTCTGAGGAAGACGTGCACGTGCAGCATGGAGTCTGAGGAAGACGTGCACGTGCAGCACGGAGACTGAGGGAGACGTGCACGTGCAGCATAGAGTCTGAGGAACACGTGCACGTGCTGCATGGAGACTGAGGAAGACGTGCACGTGCAGCATAGAGTCTGAGGGAGACGTGCACGTGCTGCATGGAGACTGAGGAAGACGTGCACGTGCAGCATGGAGTCTGAGGGAGACGTGCACGTGCAGCATAGAGTCTGAGGGAGACGTGCACGTGCAGTATGGAGTCTGAGGAAGACGTGCACGTGCAGCACGGAATCTCAGGAAGACGTGCACGTGCAGCACGGAGACTGAGGAAGACGTGCACGTGCTACATGGAGTCTGAGGAAGACGTGCACGTGCAGCACGGAGTCTGAGGAAGACGTGCACGTGCAGCACGGAATCTCAGGAAGACGTGCACGTGCAGCATGGAGACTGAGGAAGACGTGCACGTGCAGCATAGAGTCTGAGGAAGACGTGCACGTGCAGCACGGAGTCTGAGGAAGACGTGCACGTGCAGCACGGAGACTGAGGAAGACGTGCACGTGCAGCACGGAGTCTGAGGAAGACGTGCACGTGCAGCACGGAGTCTGAGGAAGACGTGCACGTGCAGCATGCAGTCTGAGGTAGACGTGCACGTGCAGCACGGAGTCTGAGGTAGACGTGCACGTGCAGCACGGAGTCTGAGGAAGACGTGCACGTGCAGCACGGAGACTGAGGAAGACGTGCACGTGCAGCATGGAGTCTGAGGAAGACGTGCACGTGCTGCATGGAGTCTGAGGAACACGTGCACGTGCAGCATGGAGTCTGAGGAAGACGTGCACGTGCAGCATGGAGTCTGAGGAAGACGTGCACGTGCAGCACGGAGACTGAGGAAGACGTGCACGTGCAGCATGGAGTCTGAGGAAGACGTGCACGTGCAGCACGGAGTCTGAGGAAGACGTGCACGTGCAGCATAGAGTCTGAGGAAGACGTGCACGTGCTGCATGGAGACTGAGGGAGACGTGCACGTGCAGCACAGAGACTGAGGGAGACGTGCACGTGCAGCATAGAGTCTGAGGAAGACGTGCACGTGCAGCATGGAGTCTGAGGAAAACGTGCACGTGCAGCATGGAGTCTGAGGAAAACGTGCACGTGCAGCATAGAGTCTGAGGAAGACGTGCACGTGCAGCATGGAGTCTGAGGAAGATGTGCACGTGCAGCACGGAGACTGAGGAAGACGTGCACGTGCAGCACGGAGACTGAGGAAGACGTGCACGTGCAGCATGGAGTCTGAGGAAGACGTGCACGTGCAGCACGGAGTCTGAGGAAGACGTGCACGTGCAGCATAGAGTCTGAGGAAGACGTGCACGTGCTGCATGGAGACTGAGGGAGACGTGCACGTGCAGCACGGAGACTGAGGGAGACGTGCACGTGCAGCATAGAGTCTGAGGAAGACGTGCACGTGCAGCATGGAGTCTGAGGAAAACGTGCACGTGCAGCATGGAGTCTGAGGAAAACGTGCACGTGCAGCATAGAGTCTGAGGAAGACGTGCACGTGCAGCATGGAGTCTGAGGAAGATGTGCACGTGCAGCACGGAGACTGAGGAAGACGTGCACGTGCTGCACGGAGACTGAGGAAGACGTGCACGTGCAGCACGGAATCTCAGGAAGACGTGCACGTGCTGCATGGAGACTGAGGGAGACGTGCACGTGCAGCATAGAGTCTGAGGAAGACGTGCACGTGCAGCATGGAGTCTGAGGAAAACGTGCACGTGCAGCATGGAGTCTGAGGAAAACGTGCACGTGCAGCATAGAGTCTGAGGAAGACGTGCACGTGCAGCATGGAGTCTGAGGAAGATGTGCACGTGCAGCACGGAGACTGAGGAAGATGTGCACGTGCAGCATGGAGTCTGAGGAAGACGTGCACGTGCAGCATGGAGTCTGAGGGAGACGTGCACGTGCAGCACGGAGTCTGAGGAAGACGTGCACGTGCTGCACGGAGTCTGAGGAAGACGTGCACGTGCAGCACGGAGTCTGAGGAAGACGTGCACGTGCTGCACGGAGTCTGAGGAAGACGTGCACGTGCTGCACGGAGTCTGAGGAAGACGTGCACGTGCAGCACGGAGTCTGAGGAAGACGTGCACGTGCAGCACGGAGTCTGAGGAAAACGTGCACGTGCTGCATGGAGTCTGAGGAAGACGTGCACGTGCTGCACGGAGTCTGAGGAAGACGTGCACGTGCAGCACGGAGTCTGAGGAAGACGTGCACGTGCAGCATGGAGTCTGAGGAAGACGTGCACGTGCAGCACGGAGACTGAGGGAGACGTGCACGTGCAGCATAGAGTCTGAGGAACACGTGCACGTGCTGCATGGAGACTGAGGAAGACGTGCACGTGCAGCATAGAGTCTGAGGGAGACGTGCACGTGCTGCATGGAGACTGAGGAAGACGTGCACGTGCAGCATGGAGTCTGAGGGAGACGTGCACGTGCAGCATAGAGTCTGAGGGAGACGTGCACGTGCTGCATGGAGACTGAGGAAGACGTGCACGTGCAGCATGGAGTCTGAGGAAGACGTGCACGTGCAGCACGGAATCTCAGGAAGACGTGCACGTGCAGCACGGAGACTGAGGAAGACGTGCACGTGCTGCATGGAGTCTGAGGAAGACGTGCACGTGCAGCACGGAGTCTGAGGAAGACGTGCACGTGCAGCACGGAATCTCAGGAAGACGTGCACGTGCAGCATGGAGACTGAGGAAGACGTGCACGTGCAGCATAGAGTCTGAGGGAGACGTGCACGTGCAGCATAGAGTCTGAGGAAGACGTGCACGTGCAGCACGGAGTCTGAGGAAGACGTGCACGTGCAGCACGGAGACTGAGGAAGACGTGCACGTGCAGCACGGAGTCTGAGGAAGACGTGCACGTGCAGCACGGAGTCTGAGGAAGACGTGCACGTGCAGCATGCAGTCTGAGGTAGACGTGCACGTGCAGCACGGAGTCTGAGGTAGACGTGCACGTGCAGCACGGAGTCTGAGGAAGACGTGCACGTGCAGCACGGAGACTGAGGAAGACGTGCACGTGCTGCACGGAGTCTGAGGAAGACGTGCACGTGCAGCACGGAGACTGAGGAAGACGTGCACGTGCAGCACGGAGACTGAGGAAGACGTGCACGTGCTGCACGGAGTCTGAGGAAGACGTGCACGTGCAGCACGGAGACTGAGGAAGACGTGCACGTGCTGCACGGAGTCTGAGGAAGACGTGCACGTGCAGCACGGAGACTGAGGAAGACGTGCACGTGCTGCACGGAGTCTGAGGAAGACGTGCACGTGCAGCACGGAGACTGAGGAAGACGTGCACGTGCAGCACGGAGACTGAGGAAGACGTGCACGTGCAGCACGGAGTCTGAGGAAGACGTGCACGTGCAGCACGGAGACTGAGGAAGACGTGCACGTGCAGCACGGAGTCTGAGGAAGACGTGCACGTGCAGCACGGAGTCTGAGGAAGACGTGCACGTGCAGCATGCAGTCTGAGGTAGACGTGCACGTGCAGCACGGAGTCTGAGGTAGACGTGCACGTGCAGCACGGAGTCTGAGGAAGACGTGCACGTGCAGCACGGAGACTGAGGAAGACGTGCACGTGCTGCACGGAGTCTGAGGAAGACGTGCACGTGCAGCACGGAGACTGAGGAAGACGTGCACGTGCAGCACGGAGACTGAGGAAGACGTGCACGTGCTGCACGGAGTCTGAGGAAGACGTGCACGTGCAGCACGGAGACTGAGGAAGACGTGCACGTGCTGCACGGAGTCTGAGGAAGACGTGCACGTGCAGCACGGAGACTGAGGAAGACGTGCACGTGCTGCACGGAGTCTGAGGAAGACGTGCACGTGCAGCACGGAGACTGAGGAAGACGTGCACGTGCTGCACGGAGACTGAGGAAGACGTGCACGTGCTGCACGGAGACTGAGGAAGACGTGCACGTGCTGCACGGAGTCTGAGGAAGACGTGCACGTGCAGCACGGAGACTGAGGAAGACGTGCACGTGCTGCACGGAGTCTGAGGAAGACGTGCACGTGCAGCACGGAGACTGAGGAAGACGTGCACGTGCAGCACGGAGACTGAGGAAGACGTGCACGTGCAGCACGGAGACTGAGGAAGACGTGCACGTGCAGCACGGAGTCTGAGGTAGACGTGCACGTGCAGCACGGAGTCTGAGGAAGACGTGCACGTGCAGCACGGAGACTGAGGAAGACGTGCACGTGCTGCACGGAGTCTGAGGAAGACGTGCACGTGCAGCACGGAGACTGAGGAAGACGTGCACGTGCTGCACAGAGACTGAGGGAGACGTGCACGTGCTGCATAGAGTCTGAGGAAGACGTGCACGTGCAGCATGGAGACTGAGGAAGACGTGCACGTGCTGCACGGAGACTGAGGGAGACGTGCACGTGCTGCATGGAGTCTGAGGAAGACGTGCACGTGCAGCACGGAGACTGAGGAAGACGTGCACGTGCAGCACGGAGTCTGAGGGAGACGTGCACGTGCAGCACGGAGTCTGAGGGAGACGTGCACGTGCAGCATAGAGTCTGAGGAAGACGTGCACGTGCTTTAATTATTTATTTCTATTAGTTGTTTGTTTAGTTCTGTTTGTTTTCTCTCTTTTTTTGGGGGGGGGGTTGAGGGGGGGGGGGGGTCACATTAATGTTGAAGATGCTGCTAATAAACATGAAACACGTGAAATCACTTAAAGAAGCCAAATGACCCCAAAGAATAGAAATTGGATTTTATTTTCAGTTCAAAATTGTTTGTTTCCTGATTTCTGCGTCACATCTCGTGTGCCAGCAGAAATATTTATCCTCTGCTAACTCGCTTAGTTAACTCGCTAGTTAAACCTAAAGTCAAGTTTAATTTAAACACTCACCAACAAAAAAGACAATAAAACACATACAAACATTAAAACGTCGAATAAAAACAAAACCAGAGATCTCAAAGGAGGACGGGAGAAAAGAGCCTGAACTCGTATATTTTACGGTAAATTACTGGCAGCTGTGGTTGCCAGAACTTTACCGTAAAATAATATGGTGACCATGTATAAGTATTTACGGTATGGCATTATAGAACTGTGAATTACGAGGTTAAATACAGTGTAATTTACAGTAAATTACCATATGATATACCATAAACCGATTTACAGTAATGTTCTGTAAAAATAACAGTAGAAAGTAAAGTATTTTGCAGTAAACTACCGTAATAAATATGGCGACCATGTATAAGTAATTACGGTACGCTTTTATAGAAACTGTCAGTTTCATGGTTGAAAACTGTAATATTTACGGTAAATTACTACATGAAATAATAATTCAGGTTTCATAATAACGGATTAGATTTATGTTGTGTTTTTGGTCATTTGCGTGTAGCCACAGCTGCCCCGTCGTGTATGCCGCTTTTCCTGGTGCTTTTCCATGTTAAAGTTATATTTCACTTCATTTCCACATTTATTACACAAATGTGTATTTTCCACATGTTCTTGCTGAATTGTAAACAGTTTTATACCATAAATTTAAAAGTACTCATCAGCTTAATCTGTAATTTAAACAGCATAATACCGTAAATTTTAGTGTGATTGCATATGTGACATTATATTTCCCCGTTAATCTTACCACACTTTTATGTTTTCTACAGCAAAATTGTCTTTTTTCCACATTGTTGCAGTAAAAGCTGCAGTTCAGCACCATTTCTGATTTCACAGTAATTACATGCATCTTATACACTAGTACTGTATTCAGTTTTACTGTTGGTATTTAACAGTTTTTTACTCTAAATTTTACAAACATTTCTTTCAGTGAATAAGATGTCCAATATAATCAGCATACTGATATTATAGGACGGTATCGGCATTAAAATGTGATATCGGAATATCTATGAAAACATGAAAGAACCTCTCAGCTGTCTGTTTATATCCGTATCAACTGATCGTGGAAATTGAGATTCGGACAATATCACATATCGGATATCGGTGAAAAAAAGTGAATCTACCAACCCAAATAAATACGTTTTAAAAAGTGATTTAAATGATGACAAACTGCCACTAGTGTGAATATGCAAAGTAGGGCTGCCACTGAAAAAGCCCCCCTAGTTTCACATTTCAATCTGGGAACCACCAGGGTTTCATTCGCTGGCCTTCGGTTCAGAAATCAGAGAAAATGGTCCAAAATCAGCTCATCTTGCTGCATCTTTGCAATATGTGATCTGCACCTATGAAATCTTTTACAGAAATGTAGGAACTGAAGTAAAACTAATGTTCTTCATCATAAAATAATACAGTCACAGTCCAGTTTTAATCAAAACATGCTCGAGTTTGAGAAATAAAAATCTGTTTACGCTAAAAATGATTGTTTTGCTTCTCGTGAATCAAATCTAACAGGTATTACGTAACAACGGCCTGCATCAGATGCAATAAAGTAAATGGCAGATAAGCCTGATGGAACAATAATCACATGAAGGAACAGTTATTACATCACAACTCAAACAGTTTTCCTGAACCCTGTTATGATGGTAAAGGAATAAAGCGTACCATTCTACTTTGCACTGCGCATGGATCGGTCCAGCACCACAGAACCCGGCCGAGCCCGCCACCAGAAGCGCTGCAACGACCCAACAGACTGGATGCATTCTGCCTCAAACTGCATGGGAAAGTTCTCTCCGTGAACTCAGACAATATGTCTGCTGACCGAGAGACAAGAAAGGAGGAAAAAAGGCTGAAAATCACACGATGATCATGTGTTTTTCCAGAGAGGAAATTGTCTAAATTGAATTTTCTTCTGAAGAAGAGACAATGAACAGAGGCTGCAGCGATAGTTGCAGTACAGAGACACCTACAGGCAGGTGGGGGTCCTGCAGGACGGGTCCTCCTGCACCAGATGCAGCTTTAATCAGCCAGACTGCATCAGATCCCCAAACTACTGTCGAAAATATATAGATTATTATCAAAACTGGATGATTCAATTTCCCTTCCAACTTCGAAGTGGGAGGCTGACTTGTCCAGAACCCTTAACCAAAACACATGGACACAGAAATGTTTAAACACGTTCCTAATGACTAAAAACTCAAATATACAGTTGATACAATTCAAGGTTTTACACAGAGTACATTACACAGGACAGAGGATGTTCAAGATGGGTCTGTCACCTTCAAATATTTGTTTGCACTGCAATGAGAATACAACAGACAATTATCTTCACGCCTTGTGGTCTTGTCCACCTGTCCAGAGGTTTTGGCTTCAGGTATGTGATGACCTGTCAAGTGGCTCAGGTGTAACTTTCCTGCAAGCCCCACACTGTGTTTACTGGGGGACTTGGATGAGATCAACACGGTAACCAACTACGCACATATGATACTTACTGTATTATGTATTGCAAAGAAAACTATCTTGGTAAACTGGAAATCCAAAAATAATCTGAGCATTAGCCAGTTTAGGAATTTCTTAGTAGACCATATCAGTATTGAGACGATGTCTGCCTCCTCTAAGAACCAGTTAGATGAATTCCACTCCCTCTGGTCCCCTGTGATTAGCTCCATCACTTAACGTTGGTGTAGGAGAGCCGCCTCGGCCATGTGGGGGTTGGGTGCCGGCGAGTGCTTGATGGCTGTGGATCCCTGGCGGTTGACTTGGGGGGGGTCTGGGCTGCCTCGCCGCTGGGGCGGGGATTGTATCCAGCCCGATGGGGGGCATGGGGGTCAGCGGTTGGGGCTGCTCTGCGGCGGTGGGGCGGGTCGCTGGTGGGGCCCTGGCCGGTGGCTGTCGGCTGGCGCCGGGTGGCCGGGGTCGTCCCGGGGCGGGGGGGGGGGGGGTCCTGGGCCCCGGTGCTCCGGGGTGGCCCCTGCCTCCGGGGCCGGGGGACCCGGCTTAGCGCTGGGGGGGCGGGCCGGCGGGACGTGCCTCCTCTGGATTTGGCCGGTCCTCACGACCTGGTGACGTCTAGTCACTGCGCCGGGGGCCGGGGCGCCTCTGCTGTGTGCGTGCGGGTGTGTGTGCCGGTGGGGGTGTGTGTGTGGTGGGGCTGGGGATGTATCGTTGTCGTGTCTGTGTCGGGATGTGGGCATTCGGGATGTTGGTGTCGCGGGAGCGGCTATGTGGGGGATGTGGATTTCCCCTGTGCTTGTCCTGCGTGTGGGGCTCTGGGGGTCGCGGACGGAGCTGCGCTTTCCGCCGGGGTGCTTGGTTTTCGGCGGACCCGTGGTCATGTCGTGTCGTATCGATGTTGGGGTGTCTGGCGTGGCTGTCGGGGTGTGGGGTTTTGTCCATATCGTTCAGCTCTAGTGTGTGGAGGTGGGGGGGTTGCGGGGTGGCCGGGTCTTTTCCACGCCAGGTGCCTGTCCCGCCCGGCCGCTGTGTCGGTTGGGGCTGGCCTGCGCTGGTGGTCTCGTGCGGGTTGGTCTCGCGTGGTCCGGGGGCTGGGGGCGGTGGACTTGTGGCGTGGGGGGGGGCTGGTGGCCCCGTGGTCCCCGTCCTTGGTATGTGTGGGTGGGTGTGTGACTGGAGGGGGGCGTGAATGCGGTTGTGTGTGTGTGTGTGGCTGCCTGTGGGGGTGTGTGGAGATGGGTGGGTGGGTGGGGGGTGCATGGATGATGGGTGTTTGGGTGCGGGGGTGGTGGTGCATTGGTGGGGTTTGTGTGTGTCGGGTTGGGGGGGGAGGAGGAAAGGGGAAAAAAAAAAAAAAAAAAGCAGCTCTGCGTGCCTCTTGGGGGGTTTGCGAGGCCTGGGGATGTTGGGCCGGTGACTCTGGCCCCTCCGCCGACCCTTTCCGCTCCCGTCCCTTTTCCCCCCCTCCCTGGCCTGGCGTGGTCGAGCGCCCCCAGGGGCCGAGGCTGGCCCCTCTGTGGTGAACGCCGGACGCCGGGCCGTGGGGGCGGCCATGCCTGCCCCTTCTGCCCTGGGGGGATCCCGGGAGGCAGGGGTACCTAATGCCGGTAACGGCTCTTCTTCCAGGGGGAATTCATACCCCCCTGGTCTCCTTTCCCAAGACCCCCCTCTGCTCTACCCTCTCACACACACACGTAGGGTTTTGGGGGAGGGTGCGTGTCAAGCGGGCGTGGTGAGGGAGGGCACCAAAGTGCCTTTGCTTGCCACGTCTAGAGGCAGCCTGCTCCCCAGTTTTAACCACACTTAGACACCTAAACACATAAAATAACAACAGCTCACAACCACTTCTGAGGGGCGGGCCATATAGTGTGTGGAAGGAGGGAGGGGCCGGTTCGGGGGGTCATGCCCCCTACGCGACCCCACTCCCGGCATGACTTGGCACTGCCCCTTAGTTTTAACTGCAAACAACACACATCTTACACACACAGTCATGAGCGGGGGGTGGGGGGGGGCAGGGTCCTTTCATACCCCGGTCTCCCGGGGCGCTACTGGGGGGAGGGGGGGGACAGTGGCTACTTCACGCGCCAGTGGTTAAGGCTGGCTGCATTGCGGGGGATCTGCTGGCCTGGGGGATGCCTGGCCTGCTGCGTCCGGGGGTGGGGGATGGGGGGGGTGGTGGGGGGGGGGGGGAACGTGTTGGGGGCTTGGAGCTCGCGGCTCCTTCCCCGGCCCGAGCTACCACTCAGGAGGCACGAGGGCATGGGCAAGAGAGAGGTGGGTATGTGAGAATAATGAATGAGAGTGTGAAAGAGGAAATGTGGGAGGGAGGAACTTGGGCTGGAAGAGGGAGGAGATGTGGGTAAGTGGTTGGAGGAAAGGGGGAGGAGATGTGGGTAAGTGGTTGGAGGAAAGGGGGGAGGAGATGTGGGTAAGTGGTTGGAGGAAAGGGGGGATGGAGGAAGGAGGGGCATGCTCGTGAGTGTCTAGTAGGGATGGTCGTGAGGGGCTGAAGGAAGGAAGGGGGGGAGTGTGATAGGTCAGAGGGATGGGCGGGGCTGGACATGTAAAGGGGGACTGTATGGGGTATTGGGGGGTATAGGGAGGTGGGGGCGTATGTGTGGGGGGGTGGGGAGGGGGTTGGTGCAGTTATGTGGGGGGGAGTGCATGTGTGTGTTAGAGGGTATGAGGAGGTGGGGGTAGGTGTGGACGGTAGAGGGAGGAGAGTGTTGGGGGTGGAGAGAGGAGTGAGTGTGGGTATGTAAGGTCGGAGAGCGGAGTGGGTGGGGGTATGTGTGTGTGGGGGGGGTACACGGAGGTGTTGGGTAGGGCTGGGCGGTGTGGGCGGAGGTTTGTATCTCGGTATTCGTGCCGGGCATCTTGGTGTCGGTGCGGTGCGGTGTGGCTGCGGGTTGGTTGGGGGCCGGGCGCTTTGGTGGGGGGTGCGGTTTTGTTTGTGGCTTCCGGGGCTTTGTGTGCGGGGCGGGGCGCAGGGGGGATCTGTATCTTGTATGTGGTTGCTCTTGCGGTATTGATGTCTTGGGTGCCCATGTCTCGATGTGGGGGCGGTGACGGTATATCTTTCAGCCCTAGTGTTGGGGTAGGTGTGTGGGGAGTGTGTGTGTGAGCGTGGTGGCGGGGTAGGGGGTGGTAGAGGTGGTGGCGCCCTGGTGTCAGGTGTATGGGGCAGGGACTTTGGGGTGGGGGCTGGCCTGCCCTGGGGGGCGTCGTCTGGGGGGTCCGGTCCTCCTGGGTTTCGGTTGGGCTGCCCGGGTCCGGGGGGGGGGGTGGCTGCTCCTGGGCGCTTGGGCCCGGGGCCCGGCGCTGTCTCCGCTCCGGGGGACGCCCGGCGCCCGGTGGGGTCGGCAGCTGCTGGTCTTGGTCCGCTGGGGCCTGGGCCTCCAGACTGCAGGGGGCTCCGGCTGGGGCCGCCTTTTGCCGCCCTTCGGGGGATGCATGTCCGCTCTTTGGGGGGGGTAGCTGGGATCTGGGCCTCTGGGTGGCTGCTGGGGGCCTGGGTCGTGAGCCTTGCGGGCTTTCTCCTCCTTGCAGAGACGAGGCTGCATCTGCATGACTGTATCACCACGGAGACCCTTTATTATGCATGTTGACACTGTGACACTGCTTCCCATTGCGATGACTAGGTTGTACCTCTTCTCTACTTCCCATTGCGATGACTAGGTTGTACCTCTTCTCTACTTCCCATTGCGATGACTAGGTTGTACCTCTTCTCTACTTCCCATTGCGATGACTAGGTTGTACCTCTTCTCTACTTCCCATTGCGATGACTAGGTTGTACCTCTTCTCTGCTTCCCATTGCGATGACTAGGTTGTACCTCTTCTCTGCTTTCCATTGTGATGACTAGGTTGTACCTCTTCTCTGCTTCCCATTGCGATGACTAGGTTGTACCCTCTTCTCTACTTCCCATTGCGATGACTAGGTTGTACATCTTCTCTGCTTCCCATTGCGATGACTAGGTTGTACCTCTTCTCTGCGTAGTTCTGCGTGTGTTTGTGTGTGTTTGTATGATCTGAGGATATTTAAGCCACCTGCAGGTCCTCCTGTAGGGGATTGCTTGTTTTGTTTTCCAACAGAGACCTTGGTTGTTTAGGGATCGCGGTACAGATGTACCAGTGAACTGTGTAAGTGGATTCATGTTTTCTCTCCTCTCTCTCTTCCTCTTCCTTACTCCTCTCTCTCTGTTTCACTTTCTATCATTACCTCTGTTAACTTTCATTTCTCCTTGTCAGGCCCAGCAGTATGAAATGGAATGGTGTAATAGACAAATGTTTAAATAAAGAAATAAAATGAATAAACATGATATCAAGTGGAGCCTTATGTTCATAAAGCTCCGCTTGATAAAGCAAAACTGTTCAACAGAATAAAGCAATCAGATTTCCATTCTGCTTGCTTCGATGCTGGACAGGACAAGTAAAAAAAAAAAAAAAAAAAAAAAAATCAGCCAGACTGCAACATGTCTGTGGATGACATGCGGCAAATATCTGTGATGCATTTACGTGGATTCTTTATTTTCTATCAGGAAATCTGGGCATTTCCAGCACATTTGTGGGGGGGGGGACTGTCTGTGGTGTCCGGTCTCCTGTGCTGCCCCTGCGCATGGGCAGGGGCCGGGGTCGGGGCTGGGGCCGGGGCCCGGGGCTGGAGTCGAGGCAGGGGCCGGGGTCGGAGCAGGGGCCGGGGTCGGGGCTGGGGTCGGGGCCGGGGGCGGAGTCGTGGCCGGCGCCCTACCAGCTGGTGGCCGTCAGCTTCCAGAGGTTTCTGGTGCAAACAAGGACACACGGACCAGTTTTAGTGGCAGAAAATGAGATTAGTCACAGATATGAGGATGAGGATGAGGATGAGGATGAGGTTGAGGATGAGGATGAGGATGAGGATGAGGATGAGGTTGAGGATGAGGATGAGGATGAGGATGAAGTTGAGGATGAGGATGAGGATGAGGTTGAGGATGAGGATGAGGTTGAGGATGAGTGATATGGAAGATTTTTATTTTATGTCTTTGTGCACATTTTAATGATAATTGCCCTACAAAACTGCTTTATATATCTTGCTTTGAGAATATATCTTGCTTTGAGAATATATCTCGCTCTGAGAAAACAACTTGTTGTGAGAAGTATAAATTGCTTTGGGAATCAACTTAGTTTGGAATACCATTCTTATCAGACCAAGAGCTGCTAAGGGGGGGCGCCTAGCTGCTGGGCCTTGCCCGCCTGGCAGGTATGCAGCCTGAACTTAATAAAACAGTGTGCATCTTGCAACCGGGTTGGAGTCTGCTGTGGGATCTGGCCAATCGCCCAGCCCGCTGATACTTTTTGCTTCACCCGGACTGTTGGGTTCTCCAGTCTTCGTGCTATGGTAAGCAATTTCTATGTATCAGCTCTTGAAACAGATTGCTGTATC
Organism: Atherinomorus stipes; assembly: GCA_023101725.1. Taxonomy (NCBI): domain Eukaryota; kingdom Metazoa; phylum Chordata; class Actinopteri; order Atheriniformes; family Atherinidae; genus Atherinomorus; species Atherinomorus stipes. The sequence goes on from JALJCO010010955.1 coordinate 21,031, forward strand.
TGTTTGTGACTGATTGTGGGGAATAAAGAGCACGTTAATCTAGCAAAGTCACTGTCTTGTGTTGTCATTGTGTCCGCGCCGATCTCTCACGATCCTGCAATAAGGTAAAATCTGGATTAAAACAATGAGGATGAGGATGAGGATGAGGTTGAGGATGAGGTTGAGGTTGAGGTTGAGGATGAGGATGAGGATGAGGATGAGGTTGAGGATGAGGATGAGGATGAGGATGAGGATGAGGTTGAGGATGAGGATGAGGATGAGGATGAGGTTGAGGTTGAGGATGAGGATGAGGATGAGGATGAGGTTGAGGTTGAGGATGAGGATGAGGATGAGGTTGAGGATGTTCGGGATACAAACTCGGTCTTTATTTAACAGATCTGCTGCTTCTAGAGATAAAGACAAAGAAAGGGAAGGAAAATAAAGAGACAGAGATCAGCAGCTGGAGGAGGAAGAGCCACACCAAGGAAGTTTTCTCCTCACAGGGGCCCCACGTGGGCGTGGGCCCCCGGGCCTCCGGGCCTCCGGGCCCCCGGGCCTCCGGGCCTCCGGGCCCCCGGGCCTCCGGGCCTCCGGGCCTCCGGGCCTCCGGGCCTCCGGGCCCCCGGGCCTCCGGGCCTGTGCCCGTGTCCAGAACACCTATGGGATAATCCGGCCTTGAGCTCTATCTGCATCATTGGGCCTCTGCTTTCATGTGCTTCCACAACCTGATCATTTTGTAATTAAATATGAAAATCAGTCACATTTTTATGTTCGTTTGTGGATAAAATATCAGCTGATGAGATCAAGAAATCCTTGAATTATATCTTTATTCACATTTTCCCCAGCTGTTATTTACATCGCTTCACTGACATATAAGGAAAACTTCACATCAGAGACTCAGGTAACAGGTGTTCTTTGCTCTGGCCATGTCTGATAGGCGGCCGTGTCCCCACGAAGTCAAAACGAACACGAAACGCTCGTACAGGGAGTGCAGAATTATTAGGCAACCCCATCATCCTCTTTATGCATGTTGTCTTACTCTAAGCTGTATCGGCCCAAAGCTACGACCAATTAAGCATATCAGCTGATGTGCATCTGCTTAATTAGTAATAATAGAGGCAAAGCTGTGACGCATGCGTGTTTAGAGGCGAAGCTGTGACGCATGCGTGTTTAGAAACGAAGCTGTGACGCATGCGTGT